>JWIV01000053.1:0-248670 GCA_000966865.1 Fusarium sp. JS626
CCTCACACTGCCAGCCTCTTCAAGTCATATTAAATACTTATAACCCCCCCTAATTAATTTGTTTACCTATTTATTTTTATAAATCTTTTTCCTTAAACTTTTAGTCTGTTAAATTACCTTTCCTACCTATAAACCTAATTCTAAAAAATAACTTCCTTACCTTATCTAGTAATAATATATAAATATATAAAATTGTCGATACTATAATACCCTGGTATTAATACTTAATATCCTTAATCTTTTACTATCTGCCCTTTACTATATTCTCCTCCTATTTATTATATAATTTTTACGGAAGAAAGTAATTAAAGTAGCTACTGAACTTTTTTAATTTCCCTTCCCTCCTTAAGTATGCCTATATCTGGAGTCCTATGTTAAAAATCTTCCTTAGTAAATTATTACCTGTCTGCGCTATACTACAGTCTATCTCTATATGGTTTAGATTAGAATTAGCTATATTAAGTAGATAATAGAATATATACCCTCTAAGCAGGCGCTTTTATAACCTTTCCTAGAATAGCTTAATCTCTTTAGCCTTACTAATAGCTTTACTTATAACCTGGCTTTAAATCTATTATATATTAATCTCTTACGCTTTTAACCCTATTTTTTTATTCTCCTTACTTATCTCTAAATCGTCTGGCTTTATTATTATATAAGTAGTTTAATATAAGTTATACTACTCCTTACCTTTTTTATACCTATCCTAATTATTACGGCCGTCTATCTTTAAATCTAAAATAACCTGTCTATATACCTCCCTATTTATAAAATTATTTATTGCCTTATGACCCCTAAGACCTATTAATATCTTTTTTTATCTTTCTGTAGTAACTTGGATTATAATTACCTTATTTTACTTACTGTCCTTTCCTGCTTATTTACTTTACTATATATAATTTGCTATTTTAAATGGTATCTTTATATATATTACTACCTAGATATCTAGAATATTAATACCTAGCCTAAGTATATTAGTAGCTATAATTACCTATTTTTTACTATATCGCTCTTACTCCAGTTTACTTATTTAAGCTTATAGTCTCTTTACTTTTCTATCTTATGTATTAATATCTCGGTAATAAGTATTATAGTTTAGTTTAGTAATAAAAGTATTAGTTATTACTATAGTATTATAATATATAATTATCTTTACTGGCTATAGATATTCCTTAAGTTTCTGGCCTAGTACCTCTTAAACCTTTATTATTACTATTTCTATTACTTACTTTAGGGTCGTTACTATTAGTATTTATATATTATATATAATATTAGTGTAAGTTATATTAGTTCTGATTATAGTTATATTCTCTAATTAAGCGTTAATAAGCTTAAAGAACTCTGCCTTCTTACTTAGTAGTAATATTACCGTTAAATATACTATTTATACCTTAACTAGTACTAGATAACCTAACTCTCTTAGCTTTGGTTAAAAGTCCTATATACCCTTTAGTATTATATGTATTTTATTAAATATAAAGCCGTTAAGTTATACTATTACCTAAAGTCCTTTTATATAATTATAGAATTGTTTGGTTATTATGGACTTAGGCGTAATAAAAATAAATAATGCCGGCCCTAGGGACTGGTTACTATGCCACTCGGTGTATAATATCTTTATTTTTTAATACCATTTTATTAAGTTACCTTATAGTAATATTAGTAAAACTACTATAATAATTATATTACCTGGATAGCTTACTGTTAGTAATATAAAGCTTAAGCTCTTTCTACCTCCTATCCCTATTACGATAATAATAAGGCTTTTATTTATTATAATTACCTAGATTGCCTTCTATTAAATACCCTAGAATATAGCTTAATCTCTATATAAGTAAACGAGTTTACAGTTAATATTAATATAGTAATATAACTTCTATCTCTCTAACTGTAGTTTTTAAAGCGCTTTATTATAGATAGATGCCTTCTTTTACTTACGGCCTGGTATAAGAACCTTACTAAAGCCTCTTATTATAGATGGGAACCTTAATAATCGGTGCTATTCCTTATTAATATACCGGAAGTTAATATAGCGTTTATTTATTTTAAATGCTCCTTCTGTAATTAACTGTTTATATATTAAGCCTGTAGTTTTAGACCTGTAACCTGCCTATAAGTTATATAGACTATCCTTATTGTTATTACTTTTACTATTGCTATTATTTAAGTCTACCTTATATAGTAGTCTTATATATATTATAAATATATTTTAAAAGTATTATTAACCGATTACTATAGAGATATATCTCTAGCTATTAATATTTAACTTTTACCTATAAGCTAGAGTACTAAGCCTTTTAATATTATATAATAAGTGTAAAGATATTTAATATTCCCTAGGGCTTAATAACTAACTATTCTTTTATATACCCTCCCTGGCCTGGCTTATCTAATTTTAACTGGGGTCTATTACTCCGTCTACCTGTTTACTATCCTAACTTCTTTTACTCTCTTAAGTACCTTCTATTACCTATAACCTAATATTAAAGCTAGATTTATTTTATATATTGGCCTGGATATTTTCCTAGAATGGCAGAATAAGCTATAAGTAATATATTAATAAAGTGCCGACCTCTTACAGTAAGAAGTAATAGATAATTTTAAGCCTTCTAGTTGTCGTAAAGCCTTTATATGCCCCTATAACTATTATAATAAGTCTATAATTATATAGAATATTATATATACCTCTGTTATTTATATTATAATGCCTAATAATAAGAAGTTCCTATACTTACAGTGGAAATCTACTATTTATATATATAAGAACCGCTAGTAGCTCTAATACTTTCTTTACCTTAAGACTATATTAATATACTAGCCTGAAGTTTAACTTTATATTACTATTATTTATTAATATAACCTACTTGGCTCTTAAGCTATTATTTTATAAGATTTTCTTAATAACCTAACCTCTACTAGTACCTTTATCGTACTAGAATAATTTATTAATAAATAAATACCTAACTATTTCGTTAGCTATATTATTTAAAAGCTTATTCTATAGGATCTTAGGTAATTTAAGTTCGGTAGGAGATTACTTAAAGAACTCCGTAAAGAATAATAAGTCTTTATAAAATATAGTCTCTAATTATTATATTACTAATTTTATTATGGCCTATATATTAAGAATGCTAAGATGAGTACCTTTATAGATAAGCTTCTCTTTATTATTATCCTAATTTATTAAGCCATATATTACTATGTTATTTTATATAGTTATGCCGAAATTTCAGAGCTGGATAATAAATTACGTTAGCGTTATTTCCTAGCCCTCCCCTTTACCTATTATAAACTATTAAGTTATCTTAGATATTAGTAAGAAATAGCTTAGGCTATTCTCTTTAGTTTTTTTTTAACTTTAGTATTATTATGTCTTTTATTTAATAGCTTTGGTTTATTAGTCTATGGCGTATTTAATAATATAGAAATAAGAAATAGCTATAATAGTAAAAAGCTTTAGCGTAAAACCTTTATACCCCTCTTAAGTACTATTTACTTATATACTAAGAATAGTTAAGAAGTTAATAAGAATACTATTATACTCTGTATCTTTTATAAAATAGTTAAAAATAGAAATATATAACTTAAGAACGGTAATCTCTAGTAAGTTAAGAAGTCTGGTGACCTTAGGTATTTCTAGATTATTACTATATTCTTTTTAAGCCTCGGTTAAGTTATTTACGTATTTTATTATAGTATTATAAGTACTCTATTACTATATATTAAGTTTGAACGGTAGCCGATCTGCCTTATCCTTAAAAGATATATATTAAATGATATAAGTAAGTAACTACTTAATAATAAGTATATACCTCCTTTATGTCTTAGGCTTAAACTGGAAATAGAATGGCTTTATTCTCTTTTTTGCCAGTTCCTTATAATTTACCTTAAATAAAGCATTTTAAGATATAATATTTAAAGTAATAATAGCCTTGGTATGGTTAATTAGCTAATTAAATATAATATATATAAAGTGCAGTTAAGTATTATCTAACCTAACTGGATTGTCTGGATTTATTTTATATTCTATGGTAATTAAGTCTCTTAAGAAGTCCTTTTTCCTATTAAAGTCCTTTAAATAGAGAGTAAAACCTAGCCGATAAAGTTACAGGTTCGGTATAGTAATATTATTCTCTATATTAATACGCTCTGCCTTTTAGTTTTAAATATCTTTACCTTTACTTTAAAATATGTTGATAGCTTGCTAAAGTCTAACTTATGACTTACGGTCTTAAACCCTTAATTATTTAAGATTTAGTCCCCTTATTACTTTAAATAGTTTACTTCCTAGCCCCCTAAGGAATAGTTATTAATAGTAAACCCCTATTCTCTATAGATTATTACTTCTCTCCTCCTTTACTATAGTAATTAAGTAATACCTGCCCTTAAGGTCTAAGCTTTAATAATACTTAACCTTGAGATATTCTTGAATTTACCTTAGATCTTTACCTATATATAGGTAATCGGGCTAGTAAGTACTATACTCTAGGATAAACTTATACCGAATACCTCCTATACCTAGCGGCCCTAAAGCTATAATTAGCGGTATATTATTGGGCCTAGGTAGTAGATTATTATAAACCTCTTACTAATTCTTAAAGATTTTATGCTTAGATGCCTATTCTTATGTATCCTTAATTGCCTTAATAGTAAGATAATATGGTTTACTATAAAGATATACCCTAATTTATTTTTATATAATTATAGTCCGGTATAAGCGGTAGTAAAGAAGCTGTAGTTCTAGATTATATATAAAGTACTTTATTATAAAAAAAAATTAAAAAGATTAAAGTCTTACTTTATACTTTAAATTCTATTATTTATAGTAAAATATTAAATACTTTCCCTAAACCTTTTTATTTTTTATTAATAGTTCTAGCTAAATGTAACCTAAATGCGATAAGATATTACTAAACTCTATAAGTAAAGAACATACTCTAATTCGTTATAGCGGTCTTATCTATATCTATAAACCCTATTGCCTAATAACTATTAAAGAAAACAATCTGGAAGTAAATATACAGTTTAATAATAGAAATTATATATTTATATATTAATACTGGTATTAATTAACTTATAATTATTTATATTATATTCCTACTTACTTTTAACTTACTTTAATAACTATAGCGCTAAAGAAACTAATTGTCGGTAGACGTTCATTTTAATTATCGTAAGGCCTATGTCCTGCTAGCGCTATGAAATTTCCTATATAAACTTAATCGTCGGTTGCCAGCCGACGTAAATAATAATTGTCAGGGATCAGTCACCTTGCGGATATAAAGGCGCTTTGCCTCTGACTCATCCTCTGATCCCTCTACTTCCTCAGGGACTCGGTGTTTCAGACTGTTAGATTTTAGTCAATTTTACTTTTGATCTGTAGCGATCAAAGGTCTATTGATATACTACGTATTTAATGAGGTGAAATGGCATTTGTATTGTATACTGTTTGCACAAATCCTACAATCAGGCTGCCTAGTCCAATACGCAATATTGTGAGCTGAGCTACCAAGGAATCGTAAAGTCTGTGGGCATGCGAGAAGACTCTATTGCGATGACAAATCACACAGACTCTTCCAAGAATTTATCTGCAGGCCAGTAGCTGAGAGTGCGGAAGGGCATCACTTTTTGAGCCAACACAACTTCCCTCCCACCGGCTCATGGGCAATCCTTGCATTGACCAATCAAACCTAGAAAGCCCCGCGCGGGGTACATAATGTCGAAATCAATCAGGCAGCAATGACAATCATGTCGCTGTTTTTGATAGCTTAATAGTTAAGATGAGACGGCCAGGAAACATCGAAACTAAGATGAACACTTAACATTGACCTTACTTATAAGTCTCTACAAGCTTCTACTTCCTAAAACAATGAACGACGATTCTAAAATCCCTCTACGAGAAATTATCAAATCTCATCGCAAACCAATCGTGTCACTTCTCCTCGACGTTAAGGAAAACAAACGTCGCCAGCAGAAATGCTTAGAGTTTATAGAAAACCTCGAGTGTCTCGAAGTTAGTAAAGACTCTAGCGATGGACCTCGACTGATACGCAACAAAATCAACGCCTTCTACAAACAAGACTATGTCGCTTTATCTTACACTTGGAACAACTCTGACCACGAAAACCCGAGAAAGGGCAAATACAAAGTTGAGAACAGAAATGGGCTCCATTTCTTTCCTTCGCCGGTTCGAGACTGCATTTTTGACCGTGTGTTGTCGTTCATGCGAGCAAGGAGTCTTCCTAAGCTTTGGATTGACAGACATTGTGTTAAGCAAAGGACCTGCCGTAAGGATGCATGTCCTCACACAAGATGTAACGAAAAGTACCGCGCAGTTGAGACCATGGACTTGGTCTACAGTCTGAGCAAACACCCTGTTGCCTTGCTTGGAAAACCAATTGAGTGGGCGCATGAACTTGATCTCTTGTCCCAAATCCTTAACGGCACTATTGTTAAGGAACTTAATCATGACAAGATCCTGCAAGCATTAGCCTTGCTGGATAGTATAACGAAAGATAGTTGGTGGACCAGGGCCTGGACATTCCAGGAAAACTATCGCGGAATGCAAAACATGGCACTACTCATCCGACACCCCGAGTTCTTGGAGACAAAGAAACAATCCTATGGCTGTTTCTCAGATGTTCCAAATGAGCTTTGTATCAGCTCTAAGCGTTTCTGTGCAGCCAGCACCCAGTTTTGCCTTAAGGCGGCAAAGGCGCTACCACAGGACGACGTACGTTGTCATACGCAAAGGATTATTCGAGTGGCAGGGAGATATACCGAGCTCTTAGACAGATCAATGTCCATGACCCCAACAGTCATTAGCGATATCGAGACAAGAAGGCTGAGCGATGCTTGGGATAAGTTAGCAATCATCGCTAATTGCTGCCAATACGCTATTCGAATGGAACACAGGCAGATGCAAAAACAAAAGAGCCTCAGTGCATCGATACTAGCGATGTGTCTTCTTAACGGAGAGATTCTCCGAAATGAAAACCGGGATGATTCTCCTCTCATGCTTGAAAAGCCGCTATCAGAGTTCTTGAAATATCAAGCATTTAAAGGGTTTTGTGCCCCCAAGAGTGTGGCAGATCTCACATTTAACAAGGGATGTCGATTTGTGGACGTCGAGTTCAATGAAAGGGGTATCAAAACGAAAGGTCATCTGTGGAAACTCGGTAGGATTATTGATCCCGCGAGACTTCGTGTTTCACCGGGGAACGTACAGAAAAAGCCTTACTCTCTTTCCGGGAACCTACAGCACCACCTAGCCAACCTGGTTACTGAGCTACGACGCTTACATGAAACAACTCTTGCCATCCATATTGAAAGGTTTTTGAACCACGATTCAACGAAGCAAGGAGAAAACTCCAAGAACAAGCCTTTTTCCAGGTGGTATATGGGCCTCATGGTAGAAGAGTTAGCGACGGCGGTCAAGGAAAACAAATTGCTCCGCTTAGGAAGTGTTTGGAATTTTCAAGGAGAGAAGAACCCATGCTCTGCTATCTTTATCTGTGATCCTGATGGCTCTGGAGGGACCGATATCAACGATCAGCAATACAGGCGCAACATCAACAGCAATCGAGACCGAAGACAAGAATGGGAGTTCGCTTTCACTAGTTCGAGACCTCTAGAACGTGGTTATGAAGGTCGAGGTACAAATGACCTAGATCACCACGTCTCACTTGGGGTTGAGTGGCCATCATTGAAAGCTCAGTCTTCGGGTGATCATCCTGAGCTTTTTATTAAGAGTTGGATTGTGGGATTGTGTTTCTTCTATGACTTTCCAAGGACAGATGTTGTTTTCCGTTGGCCATCCTCCTTTCAGACGGCTTCTTAATAATTTGTTTCTGTCTGAATTACTAGAAGCAGGGGAAAGTTTGGAGCCTCGGATTCTGGGCGCACAAATGGATTCTCAATGGGTTTTGAACCCCAGCAACAGATCATCGGGTAGGGAAAGCGAAATGGTTCATCGGTGTATCTGCCTGGAGGGAACCGGGAACCTGGGCATCACGTTTATCATTCTCAACTTTACCAGTTAGTGCAAGAGTCAACCATAGCTCAGTCATCTATATCACCGTCAAGTCACCACAAGTCATTATATCAGCAGTTTCATCACGTGAATTTCGCCCCTTGATCTCTATCTAGATTTGATATCGGCCTCTCTAAAGCAGCCTTATGCATAATCTTGCTGACTGTTTGCTTTTTTGTTTACCAGAGACGGGGCCTGAGAGGAAGTAGCGTTCCTAAGTCACAGTCACTCTCGTTTCCTCTCTTTTCAGCCTCCTGAAGCTACTATAAATGCTCTGAAATTGCTGCAGATACTGAATACACAGGGCTCTTGACCACTTCCCCTTGCAAAAGACCATACTGCCTTCGAGCTTCTTCACCAAGTCATTCAGAAACCACAGACCAGGTGGGTACAACCCTTATTAAGCCACTGTAAAATCGCAAGTCAAAGATTCTAGGACTATATGCCCACATACCTGGTTGCTTCTTTATCCCAGCCGTCTTAACATTGCATAGAGCTAAGCAACAGTGGAGCCGGCATACTGCCCAAAAATGGGAAAATAATAGTATTACAACAAACGAGCTGAAATTGGAGTGGAATGGCGTTGAATTAACTTCGTGACTTGAGACGGCGTTTAGCTGCGTGAATGCCGCGGATCTCGTTTGCGGTAATGGGTATGCCAGATGCTGTGCGCTCTTGAAGGGGGCTGCGGTTGGTTTCGAGCTCGCAAGGACGGTGAAAGATAGATAGGAAGCCGATTTCTGTTCTTTAGATCGTTGGGACGGCAGGGAAGTGGATGATAACAAACAAATACAGGCGTGAGATCTGATCCTTAAACAAGCATTGTTTAGCGGGGTCGTGCACGCGGGCTGAAACAGAATTATGGCCCCCTCGCCTCGCCTCTGGAAGTCAGTTGTCATCAGTGGTGGGCAAATCTCCACTAAAATTCTACTAAGATTACCACGCCATGCATCGTTTGATTGTTAACGACCATAATCTTTTCTAAGGCGCCTACAGTCTCATTTTAAGCATGTTTGCCCCGCATAACTATTTTTAATCTTGCCTAAGGCTGATACATCTTGATAGTTTCTGACTTCAGAAGTCTTGACCCTCTATCTGTACCTCAGAGCAAGATATACGTCTTATTCTCTACAACTCATCCCTTTAAGTGAATGGAAGAGTCTGTAGTGAGAGCCAAATTCTACTGAGGCCGCTTAAGTTCATTCCATTGTTTCCTCAATACACAACCGAAAAAGCTCGGTCTTTTTAGTTTGAAATTTTTAGACGGATGAGAAGTTATCGCCAACTCCGCCACTGAGCGAGCATCACTACGTGGCGCTGTGGCGCTTTCGATCTTGCGACCCACCGTGTACAACGATCTCATTGGCTGTCAATCGCCTTCCGTTTTCCATTCTCCATTTTCGCAAGTATCAGCATGTCAAGTGCCACGTATTGCGCACGCGCACCAACGGAATGCGCTAACATACAAATTTCGATACGAATAGACAATAATAAAATATAGCGCTATATATTACGTAAGGGTTACTCTGTCTACATTAATATGCAAATTATTACTAAATGGTGGCTTATAAGAGAATTACGCCGCGCCTCTAACGTACAAAGTAAGTCTTGTTCATGCATAATAACGAGGGAAGCCACAAGCAAAGTGGCGCGAAATGGGGTAAAATTGTCGGTTTGCGGTACGACTCTGTTTGGCTCATCTTGTTTCTCATTATGTCAGGCGTTCGAGTTCAACGGACCCTGGCGTAAGGAAGCGGGCATGGCTATACTGGCAGATCAAAATTTAACACGCTATGTATCGAGTTGAATAAAGACGAGATTGCGCCGAGGATTCTTCTTGAATTCTTGTTTCACGCACATTTAGTCTTTTGTTACTGCAGGGTAGCTTAAACTCTAACGGTTGATAAGATAAGCCGGATGTGGCAAACCCGGTTTAATCCCCTTTGCTTGCATCATCACCCCACCAACGAGCTTATCTTATCACATCACAACAACATCGCGTCAATCCATTCCCGAAAATACTTCCTTATCATTATTATCCGTTCACACAACAATGTCCTACTCAACCCAACTAACAGCCTACATCGACGGCTGGCTCAACACATTTATCGAATCCCCGGACCAATTCTGCGATAAACCAATTCTCAATTGGAACTTTATGCCGACGCCTCCGAGCTCAGAAATTACACGATCGCCGAAACGGCAACGATGTAGTGATGGGCAAGAAGAGGAGGAACAGACGCCTAGACCACAAGCACGATCCCAATATCAACATACGCGTGACGGAGATGTCTTTGAGGATTCAGGGCCTTCCAGCCCACCGCGATTCGCGCTTCCAACTCGACCATTCTCCAATGCGCCAAACCTGCCTCCATCATCTTCAGCATCCGGTACATCTACATCCCGCTCATCCAGCCCCGTCAAGCGCAGCACTCTTGGACTTTTATCCAAGCCCATCTACTTTACCACTATCAAACGATCACATCTACCGAAACATATACACGAAACTTACGACGCTGTCTTCAATATTGTAAACAATAATAGGTTTATGCCATCAGCTATTAGACAGCGGCTTGAAGACATTGGCGAGGATGTTTTAGAACAGTGGTTTTCTGATGACATGGGCGGGGATGTCTTCAAGGAGCTTAAAACATTGAGCAAGATTCAAGTCAAGGCTGCGGAAGTACAAGTCGAAGAAGCATCTGAGGGAACGTGGAATCTCGAAGTTCACGGGCCATTACTGGAACTTGCATTCAACCCATTTCCAAAGTTACGCCGAACTCTTCTCACACACGCATCTGTCAGCAAGCCATTTATCCCACCTACCAGCAAAGGCTCCTACTACCCAGCCACCAAGTCCAAGATGATCGACTGGGGAATTGCCATCTCCCCTCCGGAAGCAATGGCAGATTATATCAGCCGTTCGATCAACAGTTTACCAGTCTCTCAACGAAGCATCAACCAGACGATATATGGGCCTGTTAGAAACAAGCCTATAGCATTACCTATCGAGATAAAGATCGCCAGCGGATCTCTCGAAGAAGCACGTGGTCAGCTTGGCCTCTGGATAGCAGCGTGGTATACCAGGATGAACGCCTTAAAGTTATCTGGTGAGAGTATGATTACTATGCCTATGATTATTGTTATGGAGCATGAATGGAAACTTTTATTTGCCGTTGACCGGGGCGAGTCTATTGTAAGTGCTACTACTTAGTTAGCATTGGTAATACTAATGATGTACAGGATATTATCGAGAGCTTGTCGATAGGGAATACAATGAACTTTGAGGGTTTGTACAAGGTTGTTGCCGTTCTGAGGGTTTTAGGGCAGTGGATGGAGGGGGAGTATTTGGAGTGGCTAGAGAGATGGCTTGGTCTGAGTGAGACTCGACTCGGTTAAGGTCTACGTTGAACACTTGGGTGTGGAGCTTTGTCCAATACTATCAAGAGGCTGTTGCTGGTTGCTTTCTAAAAGAACGCTGGGCTGCTGCGAAAATGACGAGCGACAAAGCTGTAATCTCCGTACGTTGTGTAGTCTGTTACACTAATCACCTAGGAGGGGATGGATAATATCGATGTTAAACGATCTAAGGCCGATATCGGTCACTGTATGCAGGGGTTTCAGAGCTTTATTACGTCTAAATGGGGTGTCTGTCATTTCACCGAGCTCGCTACGCATTACTGCCTGTTTGCTGTGCTTACTGGGGGACGTGTCCTAGATGCAATCCTTGACACTTGGTTTGTTGTAGCCAGGGGACGTCCAAGCTAATGGCGAAGTTCTTACCTAACACCTAATCCTTTGCCTTTGCGGCGGCTAATTATTTTGTGTCAGGTGAATCATCTTTTGTAATTTCAGATTACTATACCCATGAAGGAAAACGGGTACTTCTCTGGTCGTCCTCGTATATGTTTAATGATGTCAGATTACAATATATGCAATTACAGGGTAACACAACATATGATACAGACTCCTGCAGCCTCAATGAATTGATGAGGCCTCTCACCCGCTGACGATAATCTCAGTCCTTCTCGGGCTCGATGATATAAGTTCAACATACTGCTTCGGCCAAGGAAGATACCAGCGTCTGCTAATCGAGAGGAGTCAAAGACTCAAATCATTCACAACACGGTTAACCACTGGCGACTGCATGATCTTGGTCAATATTTGAGAAGAGACTCCTGTTTCAGATCATGTTGGCTTGGCATTTGGATTGGCGTTCGACGGCTCAAGATTTAGATAAAGCGGAATGGGGGCAAAGTATCAGCCGCCCGGCGTCTACCAGGCAAGAGCTCGATAAATAGTACTGCCAGGTTCTTGACGTGATATGACGAGGATTAACAGGAAGTCGGAGCAATTCTGGCCTTCGATAATGGTTTGAAGTTAATGTCAGAGGCTCTCGATGTTTCCTTAGGTATATAACGAAGGGATTAAACCCATCCGACGTAGAAATTCCGCCGAACGGCTTTTACCTGCTTGTCGCTGCTCGAGACCCCGACTCAGGTCGCTTTTCATCCTTCGGGATGTATAGTACCATTTATGGGCGTGGAGAAATGGCGCAGTCAATGGCCTAGGCTCAGCAAATCGGGTAGCAGAGTCTTCCGTCTCAGCTAGTCTGGTCACCTCGGGTATTTAATCACATTCTTGAAATACTAAATAAGACTAACCATATGAGTGACAATCATACACGGGCTCACATACAAGAGTTAAAATCGAGTGGCTCTTCCACACCAGAGACAGTCGATCCCGGACCCTAGAGTTTTGGGAAGAAAGGGAGCTAGAAACCTCTCATAAACCATACAGGGGGCAGTCTAAAGCCCCGACAGCAGTTACTGGGGCTTTCGTTATCTTATGTGCTGTGAAGTTGCCGAGTGATGTCTGCCTAGCAAGCAACGAGAGGGGAGCCTAGCATACGCTCTATAGACCTCTGTAGATTGTCAAAGTAAGCCCAAAGGTCTTAAATACCTTTGTAAATATCTTACAATGCTTTTGGATTACTAGGAGCTCCCCTGGGGCATTGACCGCTAAGTGTCCCTCCAGTGTTGCCGCATCCCGGGAAATTAACTGCCATACTGGCAATGGAATTTCGAGGAATGAAGTATTACCAAACTAGGCACACTGATGTGAACTCGCGCTTCGAGCGCTTGTAGGCAGTGTCGATGTCATAGACCCTTGTAGTGCCAAGCCATCTCTATGGGCCCGTTGTCTACTAGATGACAGGAGGCAACCCTGGCAAATATACCATACGTTAACTCGGTTGCATTACTGTTGAATCACCGTTGGTTGCCTTTGGTATTTTATCTAGTTACATACTATTAAGAAATAGAGTTATGGCTGATATGGTAGGTAACCTTATTAAATCTAAGACACGATTACTTTTCGGTCTATATAAAGACCTCTATTGTTAATATTTTTATATGTTTAATTAGGATAGCTACGTCTCTTTTTTAAAGGTACTACCAGACTTCACCTAATAGAATAAAGACCTTACATAACTCCTTCAAAGCACCTGGAAGCCCACCTGCTACCGTGAAGTTACTGTACCAAACCAGTTGAAACTGTGCACGTAGGTTCCGAATGCCAAAACGATTGTCTGAAAGTAGTCTCACGACCGGTGAATTGTCGCTTGCAGAATGGTCGACAAGTGTCCTCCGGCTCTAAAGTAAGTAGAAGTCAAAATGATGTTTAGACATCCATGGTCGATTATCTTGTCTTAAGTAGGATAGAAGGTTCTGCCCGCTTGAACGCGGTACCAATACATAGATACATGACAAAGTGATAAATCAGGTAACTCCATAATACGGCTGGTCTAGCTCGCTCGTGGCACTTTCAAGTGACCGGCCAGGCCAAGAGACAACGCTTTCTGAGCATTACAAACCGAAGAGAAGTAAGTACATGATATACTTGAGTTTAAAGAGTAGAATGGACATACCTTTATCGCCGAAATGGCCAGATTACGTGGGAAAGGCTGGGCTGTGACTTTATAGGTGGGTTAGCTTGAGTTACCAGCCACTGCAGTGCGATACAGCCGAGCATAGCGTGGATAAACTCAAATTTTATGATCGAACAGAAGCAACCAAGACCATCTGTGTGGTCTTCAGCCGTCTTGAACGAAATAGTATCAGCTTCACACCCGTGAAGTGATATCGTCGAAGAAAGGCAAATTAAGCGACCAGCCATAACAATGGGTCAGAGCTTGTAACCACGTCTCTAAGACAGTATCTTGGTTATGTGGTAATGAGAGGAACGTAAGATAAATTGAGAGGCTCTTGTCCTCGAAGTGATTGTATTGAGATTAGATATATGAAGTGCTGGAGGTAAGTCTAAGCGGAGTTGAAAGGTAGTATAATGTCACCCGTGGAAGGGCATGTAGTACGATAACTTGAGAGTAGACTGGAACCTATAGCTGTGGCGGAATTAATAAGTAGTTGTTTCACTTCCATACGTACGGATCGAGTGTGAAACCATGGAGTGTCGCTCTGCATGTAGGAGACAGTTTCGCCGCCAGTCAACATCGATCATCCAATCGTACGAAAGGGGGAAGGGCGTGGAGAGATCAATGGAGCTGAATCTGAGTCTGACTAGTCGAATAAGGCTATAAAAACTATGAGACTGGCAATAAGTAGCTTGATCCTGCGGGTGATGCGGTGATAGATTTCGCGGCTAGCCACGACTGACTAATAACTTCTACTAGGGTTCCAGGGGCGCTGAATACCTGACTTCTCAGTGAAGGAAACTCGTCGAATTGAAGATGCATGCGTGCCGTTATATCTGTGAGTGATTGATAGCTCTACGTTAACATCTTCAACGACAACGAATACCACGTGCCACAAACTTATCAGTGACAGTTTCAGTACTATGACAAATTCTAATCCTGTTTTTCACGTCCAAAAACAAAGACCAGGACCAATATCTACCTTTGTCATGTCATGTTCATAAACGAATGATAAACATGCAACAGGCATGGTCTTATTCCGTCGGGCAGTTGCAGACTCACGCTGAGATATCATGTGTTAATTGGCAGTGGGATTTCAGGCTAGTGAGAATAGATCGAATCCGCGTGCTTTGGTTGTAAGTGGGAGGGATCTGGCTGTTAGTGTTCGTTCACTTCCTGAACGGCATCGTCAGGAATATTCTTTTCAAACCGAGCCCCGGAGAAACAAAAACCATTTCTTACATTGACATAGCCTCCAGACTATTGTTTACCATGTAACCTCTTACTCATGAATCCACTATTGAGTGTCATTTCTCAAAACGACGTGATTATAGGTCTAACGTTTACCGAGCGCAGGCTTCCGAACGAGGAAGTCAAGACTGTCGGTGAACGAGAACATACCAAAGTAGTACAATTATCATTTGCTTACGAACGGTATGATGTCGAGGGAACTCGCGACACGACAGCCAGTCCTTCTTTTTGTAACTTGCACTTTATGGCCGAGACTTTTTGATTCAACTCTTAAAATGCTTGATGGATTGGGAGATCTTGACCTCACTGTGACGTACATAACAAACAAAACGAGTCCCGTCATATGGCTCTTGCAGATGTCGTCAGCCAGAGCATAGTGGCCTGGGTTACCAAAATTCGGATTCATCGAGTTTTCCTCTCCTGAACGGCCAGATCTCTTCGTCCATCCTACGACTGACTTTCACTCCTCTTTGTTGTATTTATCGTCCATATTAAACCTCTCCTTCTTTCCCCTTCCTTACTTTCCACCCCATGACCTAGTGAGACATCGTCAGCGCGTTCTTGTTGTCCAACTCCATCGAGGTCGTATGCAGGCTCTATCCCTTACAGTTAAGTCATCGTTTCTAAGACATGTAACCTCATACCACCTACATGGAATAGGTAGACGTCATCCTTGTCGCTTACAGAGAAACTTCTTTGAGCAATCACTATTCGAATCAATTTCGATGAGGTGCCTGCTTTATACCTACAAGCCCCCCCATCCTCAACGTGAGCGTCGTCCGACACGTCCAATACCAAGCCATCTAACCCAGGCATCACAGCTCTTCAACATATACACACCACCGGGGCTGCGTTGCTGATTGTTCAGCATCCTGGCAAAAGACGCACCCACCGCCCTTTCTACAACTCCAACGTGCTCGCCAATAAGTGGGACTAGTAAGTCGCCCAGAAGCCAACGACCCTGGCCGATATTCAAAACCTCCCTGTCGACTTTTCACAATCATCCGGTTAGTAACCGAGACGCCGCCCAGCCTAGCAAAGCTTTATCTACTATAAGAAGGCAAGGCCGCCCCTCGCAAGCGGGCCACACCCAGTGAACCATCAAAGGCCATATGTCTGAAATGCATGAAACTCAATCTTCCGGACCTCAGCATCTCGAACAGCAGTGCCATTAATCTTTCTACCCATCGGGACCCAAGAACCGTCCCACTGCTGAGTGACGAAGCTCCTTTTTCGGCCCACTCTGGAATGCTCTGGCCTAACGCCTGGCAAGCCCATCATGCCGACTGTACTGCCAAAAAGACTAGTGCTAAAGTTCACAGGTCCCAAAAACCATCGGCTGCGTTATCAGACCCTGAACATACGCGATCTTAACTGCCGAGGTCTTGTTTCTCTGCCAGCATCATCCTGGATACCAGAGCTCCTTACAACAGGAATTCTAGCCAAGGTTTTTGGCGGATATTTATTCAGCAGCTGATTGCTATCCATGGCCATCTAGTACTCTGTGGGCATACGCCTATAAGCATAACGAATTACTGCCTGACACAAACTTAAATATGGGTCATATATTGGCAATCCTCCCTGAGGTACTGTTTACTCAAGCCAGATCATCCTGAGATACTGTGTCCCTTGGCCGAAGGCGAGATCCCGTATAACCTCTTCAAGGTTATTATGAACATTTCTATATTTATCCATGGGCACTCGAGTGATAGCCGTGTTCTTGCGCCCCTTATCGGCAAAAAAATAATCACATCCGGGGCGCCGTCCACTCTCACTTCTTGGTACCTTCCATACATACCTCTGACAAAATATCGACAGACTTTAAATCTATCCCTGTCACCAGGATGTCCACTTCAGTTGTAGTCCCCATGCTACCGTTCGCCGACTCGTCCATCCTTTTCTGGGTACACAGGACTCCCTGTTAATTACGACCAAACTACAAACCCTGGACCAGTGGATTATCAATCGGAACTTGATTGGCCAACTTGGATAGATACTGTGATATCCAGACTTGACGATGGACCAACAACAATAGGTCAGAGAAATTGGTTGCCTTCGCTCTCGCAATCCGAAACTCGATCTTTGCATACTGCATCTCACGGTGCAAATCTACCAATCACCTTAAATATCAGGTGTCAGGCGTTATAGAGGTAGACGTTCTCCCAGACTTCGTGTCAACATTTGTTGTTCTCGTTAATCTTTGCTCACCCACCAGCATCGACCGCGAATTTTCCATCAGGTATTCGCAAACAGCTAATTCTCGACTTTCATCTTCAATTCGAGGACGGGCCTCGCTACTCTTAGCACGAGGCATCAGTGGTAGTCCAGTGTTGAATTTCCTGAACCTCGTTTGTAGCGCTTACCGCTGGAAGAGGACCAAAAGCCGTCGTTTCCAATGAAAAGCTAAGCCTACCGTAAGAGTGCATTTTCTCAATTCGGATTTACATCAAGTCAGAGATGTGGTCATCTTCCACTCATGATCCCACAGCCAGCATATTACTATCTGCTAGAATGAAGCTTGGCAGCTCACTTCTTGCCGGAGAACTCATACGGATTCGTGTCCTTTCCACCCCCCGGATACTCGGCAAGTTTTACAAGCATTGTTGAGGTCATCCGACTATCCTTCGTCCTCCTTCGAACTGATTCCGATGTATCCTCATTCTCATGTCCATATCGCTGTTGGATCCCAATTCTTCCTTCACTTCAATAAAGCATGTTCTCGTTGTTAGAATACTCTTTGAAATCGGGCAAGGTCGTCAACCTTTGTAGGCGGGTCACAAGACGGCCTTTCGCCACTATGCTCAGGCTACTATATGTTGAAATTTATCCATCTGTTTCTACGCAGGGCGTGATCAACAAGCTTGATAATTAAGAGTTTCTTGAACCGATGAGAACAGCTCGACAGCCTACTTTAGGCAACCACGCTCTACACCGACAAAGTTGCTGTCGCATTGAGTGCATCCGATATTTGTGACAAGGCAACCAAGACTGAACCGACCTGGGTTTTGCATGACTTCTTCGAGATAAGGAGTCTACTTCAAGACGTCGGTCTTGGAAAAGTAATGTCAGTAGAGCAAGCCCTCCAACAAGGTCCTACACATCGGCCCATCGACACCATTATACTCTGTGATGAGGCGGGCGCAAGCCATCTTTTTACCAATCACATTCCCACAACACCTGTGCTCGTCCGCGAATATTAGTCATCGAACCATGTGCGAATCGACGCCTTTCTGTCGTTGTCAGCCACCCGGAAGTCACTAGACATTTACGACTTTGAAAGCCATGAGGACAGTGGCCACGTCCCAGACTCTGTTGACGCCAAAGCAGCCTTCACAACCACCCACGAACGTTGTAATAGTTATCACTTTCCTTGTGATCTACTCAAGTTGAGTAGAGTCAAGGATAACATAACACCAAGCTTTATTGTCAACAAACTAGATTGGGCGGCCATTCCCACTACCAGGGAGCAGAACGGAAAGGGCGTTAAGCCGTAGACTATTTTGGAGAATTTAACGGCTTTTCACTCGCTGGCAACAACAGGCGCAGCTCACTCCCACACGTTGATTAACATAGAGTATATACGACGACATTGTCTGAAGAGGGTTTGAAGCTGTGGGTATGCTGGCCTAGTATGTCTTTAGTTCAGTTAAAAAACAACAAAGTCACCAATGACTTGCCTTTCCCACGCCTCGCTGTACACCTGGAGCCAGGAGACATGTTGGTTCAGCCTCCAAATATGCTACACATGCCAATAACTCTGGAAACTCTGGGATGAGGGTTCCTCTGAAAAGGTGTTTTAGACAGTAATTAATAGTTGACAGGATGCTTTCGCGGCTTATGCCTGTCCAGCATATCTCACCTGAGTACGCTGAACCCCAACACCATTAAGTAGCGGCAAACAAGGTAAAACATAATACGATTTCTACCCAGGATCATGGTGCAGGACCGATATCACGGTTTTAATATTACTGAAAGTAGACCAGTGCCTCCGACCTTGCGCTTTCAAAGCTACGGCCGTCTGATAAACAGACTCTTAACATTTTGACATGCTTTTAACTTAATGTTCTGATGGGAACACAGGGAACCTTTCCCGTCATAGATTCATTCTTGTCGGTGTTTTTCATTTTATCAGCCATCAGTAACTGCTCGCTAGTTGACCCGATGCAAACACGACGCCAAGGATAGTGAATAGTATGCCCATCATGCCGTTCTCTTGATCACCCATGATGGAGGATATCTCAAGGATGTACAGTCCCTTCATATAGTAAAAGGCGGCACTTTACTGCCAACTTAAGAGTTCCCCCAACACAACTGGGCCAGGAACGAGCCATGGCTTTGCTAATGCTTAGTGACCAGACGAACCTGCCTTCGAATATCAAATCAAATCGCTCCTGGTTGGAGTGGCCTATGCTTCCTCCACCAATACACCAGCACAACGTGCCTTTTCATTCTGGCTCATTTCCAAGACTACCCTCTCGATCGACTCCTCTACTTGAAAGGGTCGCCGAACACGGTCTCCGATCGATCAGATATGCAATCGACTAACAACGTCAAATTACTACAAGTCTGATACAGCTTACAAGGCAACAGCGAGCCACGTCTGGCCATAAGTATCCTCAGGTCTTCGGTCCGATCGATTGTAGATCTCCTTCTTTCTATGGCCTACAAATCAAACCACCCTACCAGTCTCGAGTATCATCGGCTAGCACTGCTGAAGGGTACAGCGACCATGCTGGTAACGTCTACCAAGGGCTGCCCGATTGACAGCTTCCCCGACTCCAGTAAGTACGGCATCAAGACTTCGGGCGCTGCTCCTAGACACCTCCTGGTCTGCCCAACGCTGAAGCAAGACTGCTCTTCGCGGTGTCGTCAGCACTCAAGTTTGCCTCTACACTCCTGGCACCTCCCTCGCCATCCAACCTTCCATTAATGCTGACACACCCTCTCCGGTTGATAGGGTATAAGATTGGCCACTACAAATCTGCAGCCTAATTGGCCGACTTGTTCCAACCCTACGACTTCGATACCCTCAACAGAGGGGCCAGTAGCAGGTTCACAGTCATTTCAAGAACGAATTCCACTCCTCCAAGATGCAAAAGCCTTTCTGGGAAGTTGTCGTCGATTACAAAAGGTGTCTTCGATAAGGGGTATAAGGCCTTCATTGCGTCAAAAAGCCCTGTTAATAAGGATTGATGATCTGGTCGAGGCTTTATCTTTGAGAAAGCATAGCTTGAATAATATTTAACCGTGAATACAAAGTAAATAACTACAGGAAAGGTGATTAGTCAAACTCTAGATAATTAAGCAAGTTCATAAGCCAAGACTTACATAGACAGCTCACTGGCTATAATTGAATTCTGGGTCAAGAGCCAAAGACGTATCGCGACGCTGTATCCTTAGTGGTTCAGTTATCGATGACTGCGTGCTGCGCCTGAACCCTTGTGTATTCTTGGGTGTCTGTCTGTTATGCTAAAAATAATATTTTGCTTCCAACCCTTGAGGGTAAATGGAGTTCTCAATCGAGGGTCGTGGTGTACGAGGCCCATTTATATCTGCTGGAGCTTAGGTGTATAGTGACGTTGACGAAATATACCATTAGCAAAGCGACTCGACCACTCTCTTTCGGGAGAAAGTTACTTACGCTTCCGTTTCGCGAACTTATTCATTGGCTGGCAAGGACTTGTCATTTTTCACTCCAGTGTATCTAAAGAGACTTGCGCGGTTGGAAGAAGCGTATGAAGGCCGCAACCGACGGTTGTGTTGTCGAACTCGACCTCTTCCACTCTCCTGAAATTGCATCCGCAAAGCTGAGACTATTCTTGGAATGAGACCGTCTAATGGTATGTGGTATAGCATCCGACATGAATGTTGTTGTAAGCCTAACGAGCTCGGATGGGGATGTGGTGGAATGATGGGGTATAAAACTTCGAAGAACATTGAGGTGTACTCGATCTGAGGACTTTTAGAATCTCCAAGAAGATCGGCATATATGGCATACGATGACATAAACGGTAAGATGTGACTTTTGTTCAATCTACTCAACAGTTTGGCACTAGACATCTCGTACTCGCATCGGCAGCTTACCCTTCCATTTTAGGAAGAAAAAGTTATAGTGACACGGCAAGTCATCGCGTATCGTTATCTGCCCGTCTGTTAGCCCTCGCGTGCCATTACCTCATTGATGACATGGCCATGATCAGCCGCGACTTTATTCATGACGTTGCATGGACTTGGAGAGGGGTGTTAGTAGCCCCATATTTGGTGGTTTTTTAGCCTGTCTGATTGGACTTCCTAATATGCATGTTGGTTCAACTGCATGCTCAAACGACTTTGCGACAAGCAATGAGGCATTTAATAACCTCAACTCCTCACAAAATACTGCAGAACGAGTTTAAGAAATATCCTCAACTTGGAAAAATCCATAATGCCTATTTGCAATCTTTGTCACGCAGCTATATGCGACCTTTATCCCAAGGTGGGGGATGTTCACCCCCAGCGGGAAACCACTTTGAGGTATCCTCCTTACGACGCAGACAATGACCAAGCCTGTTGGATATGCATCAGGCACGCCGAGTACTTGGAGGAGTTTCATCATGAAGTCTATCGACTTTGGCTTAAGCATCAATTGCTCGTGACCTTCCAAGCTGAATATGGCTATATGGAAGAAGATAAAGAAGTTCACACTAATCATGGTCGCTTCGAGGCTCCTGTGCTGACTAGAGGACGTCGTGATCGAAATATGGAGGTTCATCAACTATTTTTAACTCGGAAACATAAGGGGAGCGACGGTGCTGGATGTCTCATTGAACTGAAATTCTACAAACAAGGAGGTAAGAGCAAGCTAATGACTTATCGACTATGACTAAATCTGAGAAATATTAGATATTCCAGAAACAAGATCTTATGTACAGGATACCGTCACAAATGAGATCAATATCCGCCAAATCCAAGATTGGGTCAACAACTGCGAGAGACTTCACTCGGCGTGTCATTCCCACTCTGAAACCCCATGGTATCCCACGCGTCTGTTAGATTTAGGACAAGGTAAAGACACGCTGAATCTCATTATCAGCGAGGAAATGAAACCTATCGGACCATACATGACGTTAAGCCATCGATGGAGTAACTACCAGTACGAGAAGCTCACTTCCCAATCACTTGGTCGCTTTACATGCTCTATAGACATGAAAAGCCTTCCATGTGTGTTCCAAGAAGCGATCAATATGACACGGTCACTTGGGATCCGTTATCTTTGGATCGACTCCCTTTGCATCATGCAGGACAAGGCATGTGGTGACTGGGAAATCGAAGCTTTCAAGATGGGTCAAGTATATGCCAACACATATTTGAACCTGTCAGCGTCATATGCAGTTGACGATGGAGAGAATCCATCAATCTTCTCTCCTGAGCCTTGGAACTGTGTCCTACCCTCAGTCCTCAATCTACCGGACGGAAGGGAATTGAAGAGAAAGGTTCTTATCGATGGGTATCTATGGACAGATGAGGTCCACGCATCGCCATTGATGGGACGCGGGTGGGTGTTCCAGGAGCGATTTCTTTCGCCGCGAGTAGTTCACTTTGGCATGCGACAACTTGCATGGGAATGCTACGGAGGAAGCGCACTTGAAATGTTTCCTACTAGTTTACCACCAGGCTTTGAAGATTCTTTCAAAAGGAACGTATGCGTGCCTATTATGCAATCTATGCAAACGACCAATCCTGCAGATTTCACGGTTCGGTGGCGCGAAATTGTCACTAGTTACTCTGTTTGTGACCTCACATTTCATACGGATAAGCTTGTCGCTTTTGCAGGAGTTGCCAAGCTTGTGGAGTCTCGAAGGGGTGATGAGTATCTCGCAGGTATGTGGAAGAGCACTTTGAGAGAGGACCTTGCCTGGTGGCTGTCCCAAGATACTGATAGGAGTATTCTCAACACTGGAGCTGTTCAACGTGCGCCCAGCTGGTCCTGGCTTTCCTTGGACGGCGAGATTTGCTTTTACCCACCACCGTCAGCACACCACCGGCAGGAGTATTTCTGTCATGTGTTGAGAACCCCGACAAGAGAACATGTCGGCTCTTCGGTACTTGTGGCTCGGGGTATACTTGAGTTGAGAGGGAAGGTTTTTCCAATTACATCTCTCGAATGGTTGGAAGGCAATGTGAAGTTTTTTCAGATACACAATCTTCGATTCGAGACGGCAGAGGGGCCAGAGAGTACGCACTTTGACTATGATAGGACCCGAGCAGAAATTAGCAATCTTTGCTCACAACAAGAGCTTTACATGCTGCCACTATACGCCACTGGAAGACTCTTGATTAGCATTTTGGTCTCAAAACTATTCACCAACCCAGCTTGGCGACGAGTAGGCGCGGTTTGCATTCAGTTTGCAAACATCCCTCCTGAATATGACAAACCATGCCTGGAAGGCTGGGTTCCTATTCCTCACTCAGATTGGGCTATTCATGGCGATGGGTATAACTTTTACACTCAAATTTCAGAGGCATTCAAAGCAGGAAACCTTGAGACTGTTAGCTTAGTTTAAGATTACAAACTCCGTACTTACTTTTCTGGTATGTATGGTCTAACTATCTCTCATATCAAATGTTTCCACCCCTCTGGCGACAGCAATCGTGACGCCCAAGGCTTGAGCTTGTCATCGAAGCGATCCGAGTCTCGAACACAGTTTAATGCCACATTTACAACACTTCACGGCATGGGAGGTCCTTGTCAAGCCGTTCTATGTCACTAACTTTCCGATCGTACCAGATGATATACCTGACCAGGTTCAGATCATGAAACCGACTAAAATATACCCACGAGCTGCGGAGGACAACGCACCCTGTAATGATGCGCTAACAGGCGAATGACGAGAATTCTATGCCGGTTTGACCCGACCGAGTCACGGTCCAAGTTAAGGGATCTGGTTATCGGAGTTCGGATGTCACAACCTCGAATAGATACTGGCAAACGTATAAGTGAGATTTCTAGACTACCCTCGTTGGTGACGTGCAGTCTCCTTGAGTCCAGCGTCACCTTTGAAGCCACGCCCTTGTCGTTGTCCGAAATACCTTACTTTATCATTGGGCTTTCGAATGTTTTATTGGGCGGGAAATATACTCGAATAGTTTCATCATGCTCGTCGGAATGTGTCTTGCGAGATGTATATTGCTCCGTCACTCAAACGGCCGACGATCATGAGCGCTATACTATGGGATGTCCTTACCAAGATCTCTCTTCGATTGGTCTGCGATTTCTCGCTAGCCTCAACTTTGTATCGCGAATTCCTCTTAAGTAGCGGTAACGATGTCGTTCTAGATGTAAAACCAAGAGAGAGAAAAGCCGCTGTTTCCTACTGCGTGAGGTGTGTGACTTATTGTTACTGTTTCGAGATGACATGGTGGATGTGTCTAGATCAGCGTCAGGATAGACCTTGACTTCGAGAAATGAGCACGACTCGGGTGTTGTCGATGAGCGAGACCGTGACTTGTATGGCTTGTAACGAGTTCATTATCCAGCTTGCGCGAACGAGATAGTGGCAGGCGTAACTAGAGGCGTAAGATCTTGATGTTACTAGATTGGCGTCAGTATTCCTGACCAACAAAGAGCAAAACGTATCCACTTCCCGTAGACTAACGGCTTTTCGCATAAGGTCTGTGTTAGCACGATAAAGAAGTATAGAGGGTTAAGGTTGTGCCCTAGACACGTTAAATATTTCGCACTACTGTATATATGGGTTGAGTCTAGAGTTGATGCTCCTCTTTGTGATAAAGGGTGGTACCGAGATGAGTTCCTGCCACGAAAATCATGTCCCAACCGCAATCAGGACGTATCCAGGCAAACAAGACGAAATTATTCACGTTAGGAGACGCTTAGGCGAACCCGAAAGATTGACATGCATCAGCGGCTGAAGCTGGAAGAATTAGTAGGGTAGCCAGTAATTGTAACCCGACGACACCAACATGGCTACCACCTCGCCCGCAGATCTTGTCTGATCGCGGCACATTATCAATTTACAATCTATAGGCTCAGAATAAAATATACCATAGAATAACCATCAAACAAGAAGAACAGATCTGAAGTTCCATCCACATCACAAATGACATGGGAAACCTGCAGCGATATCATGCGAAGCGTCACCCCTTCTGTGGAGAGTGATAACAACCTGTCTGTCTTTCATCATGAGCTGCGGCAACACCATCAACTCTTCCACTCTTGGGTCATTTAGTTGTTTCGGGGTTTACACTTAACGAATAAGCATTGGAAACTCTACTCAGCAATCGGCAACAGAGCAGGTAGCAATCATATCATGGGAACTTTGGGCCTTACCTTGTTCGTCACAATATGATGGTTCGATCGCTCAAGGTCTGATATTACCTAACCTTCCAGACCACTCCTTTAACGTCAACGCAATTGTATACATGTATACGCCCCTCTTGTCAAGACTTTGATACTCCGACCGAAATACCGCGTAGGGCAACCATCTGCTGGCCCTAGATGTCCCTATGTCGACCGGATAAGACGAGTACAAGGAGAACGAATCATCTCACTGATATCGCCTAGTGGTATTTTGCCACAACCAAACAAGCCCCAGGGCAGGGCCAATACGTATCTACACTCAAAATTAGACACACAGCACAAGAAATTTGATATCCAGGTGTGACATAATTTGCCACGACAGGGCGACCCAACCACCGACCATAAAATACCTTCAAAACCTTCCAAGACTTACATTTGTTGTCAAATATGGTTCTTCCCAAACGCAACAACCGACCCTTTGATATGGATGACGATATGGATAAGATCAGCCATATTGCTATAACGACGCTCATGACAAAGATGCAGAATAACATTGCTAAGGTAGCAATATATTCACCCATCCAGGTACTTCAAGATACCAATAACTAGCCTTTCGAGCTTACGGTTAGGATTATTTACTTATATTGCAAAATACTTATTGTGGCTTTGAAGTAACTTCTATTTCCAGTCTCAGTCCAGTATATAGCATCATTCGCTGGTATTAGACTCCAAGATAGATCTATATTTGAAGCCGTCAGTCCGATATTCCTGTGACCAACTCAAGACTGGTCTGTCAAAGTCCCTCGAAACTCTATTAACTAAATACTCGGAGCTGATGGAGTAATTCGTTCCTGATGACCAAGGTCCTTTCAAACGATAATTTACAAACGACGGGTGAATCATACATACTGTTCTGGCCCGCCGCATAGGAAGTCACCGTTAAACCACCTTCTTTTTCTAACCATATAAGAGGTAAGTATAAATACTTTATCGAAACCATAGGCAGCGATGTATACCAGTGCCTTATTAAATATAACAGATTTTATATCCATTGAAACCGTCTCTTCGACTGCCAAGACCTCCAATCAAATTCCACTATCAAGAGGACTAAATATTACATTTATTGTAGAGATTAGATGTTTGCTTCCTTATAAAAGCTCACTTAATGCATCCTAGGCATATATTTCTTGAAACCCGTTGGTAGAACTAAGTAGAATCGAAACCAAGGTTTGATATGGGGATAGGATAATATTGACCCTCTGGTGAAATGCTGTATTTTCTCTTTTCCGTGCCCCAGTAACAGAGGCTACTGGTCGGTACCTGTAAGGAGAACTATAACCGCCATGTCTGATATGTCTCTTCACGTATACTCATCATCAATCATTACTCGGTCATTCTAGCTGGTAGCTCCGGTGCCCCTCACTCATGCCACGTCGCAGCATATCCCATATTTTCTCAACCAGCAGCAAGCACAGTTTCTCGCTCCATCTGAATAAACCTCTCCGCTCCGCCCAACCTCATCAAGGCTCTCTAGTCCTGCAACTGCATCCCCATCTTTCCCATACTCATACAAGTCAGGTAAATCTTCAGTAGATCATGTATTACACACCAGTACAGCTTTTCGCTCCAACTATATCTTTTTGATATCCGCAGCTGCTCAATTTCTCGACTACGCCTTTCGGTTTTATCATTTAGCTAAATCCTTTCTACGTCAAGACCCACAATAATAGCTTTTCCTTATTCTAGCTCTTCTATCAGCTTAACCCTCTCAGTACGACTGGCGTCTTCCCTGTTGGCATACCATTCTAGACTCTTATTGTTGGTCTCTCGGTCCATAAAGAGGTCGATTTCACTGGCAGCGAAGTTTTACCGACCGGCACATGCATGTCAATGCTTAATCTCGGCTGTTTCCATACCCCCCTCGAGCTCATTGACAGAGGTGGTACGGATAGCCCTGCGGTCTTCAAGTGATGTCTTATCGGAGGTCATGGCTATATGTATATCCTCGATTGCCGCGATGCAAGAGGTGTATATTATGTCGGCAATATTGTAAGCTACTTGTGCGTTGAAGAGAGTTTCCTTAATAGTTCGATGATGGGTTGGTCAAGAGGAGAAATGGATTTGTTTCTTGTGCGCCGCGACAATGTACATGCCGTGGGTTGATAGCCGCCATTGGGAGGAAGTGCCTTTCTGGGAGAGGTGTCAGTATCGTAGCTCTACACTACTGATCGGGACTTGCCTGAAATGTATCCTGGAGAAGTCCTTTGACATTGGTTAACTGGTATGTACTGCTGAGCTCCTGAATCTCCTGTTCAACATTGTCTTCACCACGGCAGCTTTGCTCGTTGGTATCCTGTTTGTTGTCGCGTCGCCTGCCCCAACCTTTTGGTTCATCTTCCCGCTCCGGGTCGTTGTCTCGAATGCTTTTCATATCACCATATCCAAGGACATCGTTACTGTTCCTGTTGAGGTTTTGACTCGAAAGATAATCCTCTTCCCAATTGGCCGCCTGCCCCTTGACGCTCGAGGTGCTCGTCTGTCTAGGACTACGTCTAATGAGTCGAAGACGTTTTGTTGGCTTGGCCGGGTTCTTCGGCGCTGCATAATGCTTTCTTTTCGGAGATACTTGAATAGTATCTGGTACTTTTCCGAGTTCGACGATAGAGCGCAGAGTCATTACATTTGTGGCAAAATGCGCCTTGGCGTTGACTAGGTCTTCACTTTTGAACCACAAGTTTGCGGCAAGCTTATTGAAATGTGCAGGTCTTAATTTCGTTAACACCATATTTCTCGACGACAATGGCGAGATTCTCAATGACATTAAATCTCTAAGCCCTAGGAGCAAAACTAAGGACAAAGTCCAAAGGCCAATGTTCGGCTTCTCTGTGAATGCAACGGGTGGCATGTACAATAAGAAACGAGTTCTTCTGGGACTGGATATCGAGTATTCTAAGGATCTCCTTGTCGTTGATGCCTGACTCGGCCGAAGTCTCGGTTGTGTCAACTTGTTGGGTAGAGATTAAACGGGTAACGGGGCTTGACTGGGGATTGTATATCGACATGATAATGCTTGTTTGGGAATCTGGGAAAGGGGATGTTCAAAAGACGGTGCGAGGTTTTTCGGCTCGGTGCGTCAGTTTCCATGTTGTAGGCACCAAGTGATTAGCGGTTGCTTGTTACCGCAGATCTTGAGTTGAGCCACCATAGAGCAGTCAAATCCCGAAGAGATAACAAATGTAAGGTTAGGGCAGCGGAAATAAATACTAGGAGCAGGGAAAAATTACGATCGTGCACCGGGCTTGCGTCAACTAAACATCGCAGCTAGTTTTCACCTGGGAGGGACAGCGAAGTATGGATCATTTGCCTTAACAAGTCCCTGAATGTGTATTGATTGCGCTTGAAAAAGGGTTTGCAGTTGTCAATATCCTTCTGCCAGTCAAGGATCAGAATCTTTTTCTTTTTGTCTGACGCATTTGTCAACAAGGTATAGGATACCCGAGTAGAGACAACAATCAGTAGGCGACAGCGACGACGTGACTGAAGAGAAAATGTCACGGTCTGCAGGGTGAAGTATCAGCTGTACCTTAGCTGCCATGTTATAACCCTTATATCGAGGTACATCGGATTCAGGAAGTCCTGTTGGATCAGAGCCCTGCCTGCAAGAGGGCCCCTAACCGCCACCAACAGGACAGAAGACTGGTGTAGTTATGGCCCCATATGTCGTCTACGGGGAATACAAATGTTGTGTTAGTACCCAGTAACTGTCACATCAATCTCTCGCTGGTTGTGGGTATTTGCGATATCCTGCCATGTGGCCCGAACGACGAAGTGATCGTGCCAGGCGGCGCTATTTTCAGCAAAGTTGTCAACCGGTACGAGTTTGGACGTCAGGTTTTCACCCATGCTGTGCGTAAAGACTCGCTATTAGTCAACTTGGGAAGATATAATGTCGGAATTCGATCCATGATGGCAAGTCTTGAGTGTCTACGGGGCCTGAAGCAACTGAATGCTAGACCAGCCGATTTCCTTCATCGCTCTTAACTCGAGCCGCTATAAGCAGCTCAAAACCTTGGCAAAGAGATCGATATTTCATATAAGACGAAGTATCGCCGCATAGGTGATGGACTTGGTGCGCAAGTCGATTGCGACGGCGTCCTCGTGCAGCGTCACCGCTTCCCAATAGACCAGGGCGATCTACGCTCTGCTGTTCAGTTTTGGCTAGTGGCGTTGAGTCGGTTATGCGGTCAGTGGAATATCTAGACGGCGTCACGACAAAGGAAGGCGTTATAGCTTTCGAGATAGACGGCGCTGGAACATAGGATATATTCCCATGTTTGTTGATAAAAGGGGTGTGCGACTATGTGGAAAGCCATACAAACAAAATGTGCCAGTGCTGTGCTGTTGCAACGGCCACCGCTCGTACGAGGGTGTTTCCAAGCTTTTGGGTGCCTTATCAACGAGCTGGCATGTCACATAAAATTGCCTTCAAGACAATTGCCACCTTCAATAATGATTGTCATATTCAATAGACCTACAGTCTACTGCAGAGGTACCTCAAGGGCCTTGGTGTATGTTTCTTATTTAAACACAATTTTGTTCTTCATTGACGTGCTGCAGTTCTCGTATTATACCCCTAAAACGAAGCCTTCATCTAGCACGATCGCCTTTTGAGAGATCTTCAGCATAAGCCTTTTCTCTCTGTTACGCGTTCAAGAGAGGCAACTCTTCGTCTGGGTGGAGTTGGGTGAGGTTCGTCATCAAGCCATCTTACCTTGTTGCTTATCAGCACAGCAAAGTGAGCAGTACCGAGCGATTGCTAAAGTCATGTACAGTTGTTGCATGAGAATGCGGTGTGCCAGGCTTTAAAGATTCTCAAGGCAATAAAGTGGCTCTGGTGAGAACATGGCTAGAAAAGGCTAACCAAGGGCATTGGTTAATTATAATCGATAGTGCTGACGATGGGGATGTCTTCACATCCCAACAAGGGGAAGTAATTAGCTGTCAATCCTCGCTCTCTCTGCAAGATTGCCACAGGGGATCTATCCAGAGAATCCTTACGCAAAGCTGGTGTGTTCTCATCTCGACTGTATAGAACCGAAGGAAGCCAGTGCCATGATGCAGCTCAGGATCGATAGCACAGAAGGGTTTGTTAGCATATCTACCTTGACACACCGTCTGGAATATCTGCCACTTGCATTTTCTCGGGCAGCTACACACATAAGAATGAATACCATACAAGTAGGAAAGTATGCCAAACTTTAGTGGAGCTGCTCAGAAACGAAGTCGAAACTGTTAGAAGTGATTCAAAATTTCCGCAAGCTCTTCCCACGATGTAAGTCATATCTTACGAACAGATCCGAAAGCAGGATCCTACGGCAGCCAGGTTCCTTGCGTTGATAGCTTCCTTCGGCTAGCAGGCGATCTCTTTAAAGGTCTTAAGCAACTTTCATACCGAACAACACCAGCATCAAACAGTCGTCCACTGCCAGCATCGAAACGAAGAGATTGAGATTGAGATTGAGATAGAGTCTGAAGAGGCTTTGGGAGTTCTCATAACTCTTGGTTACCATTTTATTGAGGACTAAGGCAACATAATAGTGTATTGGTTGTGCAGCTCGTCACCCAACAAGTGGCTTCCAGACATAGGCACGAAGAGTTCACGGCATATACAGTCATCATAGTATCTGCATTTTACCCACTTACAAATTGTGAAAACGGCAGCCTTTGTATAGCTTACCTCCTGCACGCATCTGCTGTTCTAGACAACTACAGAACAAAATCGGATTTCTATAAAGAAGCCGAGTATTATCGAGCATTGCTTGGGTAGAACACTACTAGTCTATTGATATTTCAGGAGCCGTAGATAAGAGCAAAAAGGGCACAGGTTCAAGCTACTCAACTGATTGGAGATCTGTAATGGATGGAGTACTAAAATACGCACTTAGGCACGTCTACCGGGGTCAAGATAGACGGAAAAAAGTGTGTTCACTACAGAATAAGTCGCCGAAGGTAGCGGAACAGGTTCTAGGAGAGGACCACCCGACTACAAGTGATTACGCGAGTAATCTTGCAATGAGATACGCAGCTCAAAGACGGCATGACAGGGCCATGGACTTGACGGAAAGATGTATTTAGAGAAGGCAAGAGTTGCTAGGAGGAGCTCATCAAGTTACGATCGGGCCTGGTATGAATCTCGCCAGATGGAAATCGATGGTTCGTCCGCCCGAATTTCCTAATATAAGTAGCAATGATAAGCTCCAGGCTTTGTTAATGCCTGAATGATGTGAGAACAGAGGAGCTACAGCTACCTAACCTTTTAGTATCATATATTGACTGACTTCTATTTGTGCCGTCCTGCCAGCGACCTGCTGTCGTATGTCGCCCCCGTGCTATTAAGGCTTAATACGTTTGAGAAAGTAACGCTGGATATATTAGAGCCGTGAAGGTCAAGCACAAGCAGCAGTCTTCTGCTCTCAAAGGAAGGACTGTCAAGCAGATCACTCCTCTTCAGAACAGACGCATGCCTGTTCATCGTGACTTTTGACTCAATGACTAGACGATAGATGGATGGATCAATAGAAGGAAAGTTGAGACGAAAGTAAGCTGGCTTGACATGTATCTTCCTATCGCCTGTACTACTAGCTGGTATAACCGATACACAAATCACGTACCAGTACAAGAATGCACTAGGATATAAAACAATACTGCCACTACCAAAGACGATAAATCGGCTTCTACAAATCGTTGGTAAAAGCAAATCACTAAGATATGTGTCGGTCCATGCTGCAGAGCTCGTGCAGCATCTCTGTCGAAAATAGCGGGAAGCCCGTTTTGGATTCGACAAGAAGAGGAGATGTGTTTAGCAATTCAGCGGCCTAAGATGAGCCGACGTCAAACATCTGTACCGCTATTAACGTCATAAAGATGGCGGAGGGTCTTTTTACCATGCTGACAATACTCTTGTCAAGGCCCACGAAGATAGGCGAATTGTCGGGGTTAAAGATAAGAAAGGCTACGTCGTCCAGATTAAGATTGGTAGAGAATCAATCTTCTGACACATGAATAGTAGTGAGAATCCCCACTCTAAGTGTGCAAAGCCTTGGCGTAAGACTGTTTCAGGTATCGGTGGGTTTCATATGATGAAGATCAGTAATCGTTGCCACTTTGTCATGAACGGAGACCAGACACATGACCAAGGTTGAGATCACAATTCTAGTTTCTTTGGAGATGCCTGTTTGGTTTGGTCCCAGGTGATACTAGGTAAGTGGACAATCACTATGAAGTTGATGGCAAGGGCTGCATCCATCCTCTTCGGCTTGAAGGTTCGTGAAGTTTGCTAGAAGGCCTCAGAGCCCCAATGCCTGTATCTGGTAGTAAGAGACAAGGCATGCCTGGCTGGCAGAAGTTTAGACCATATCGCATATGTTGCTGTGAGCGGAGAAAGTCCCAGGGGTGGGTTAAAAAGGCTGGTAACAGCTTGGAAGTGACCAAGTCTACGGAGTAACAGGCACAATGTGTAAGGTCGAATTCCAAGAGACGGACCGTATTTTGAGCCCTTGGTTAAGGTTTACCTGCATAACGACGAGACAGCGTTATTGTAAAAGCCCCTCGCAGTCAAGAAGGCAATGCCAGTTACCATGATGGAGTCAAACACAACTTCTTGCAGTGTTGGCAAGGGACCTAGAACAGCGATCCAGTCAGTGGCATAATACCATCATTACCAGAGGTGTCTAGTATGGAAAGATACTGATGTCTTGCGTCCAATCCAAGTATTCTCGGTAGCTTGTGAGTTGTGTACGCCTGAGGACCAACGAAGTGATCCAGGGCGAGTGTAGGAAATGAATGTCTGAGGACCATGGGGAGCTTCATGATCCCAGGGACTTCAAGGTTGACCCCTGCGGTAGTAGTCTATCTTTGTTAGAGGTCACGCTCTTCATGGTCTGTGTGCAAGATAGATTGAAATGCCTGTCGACTGGCCATGTGATCAGCGTGTGCTTGACGATGTTTTCGTTTTGTTTCGATACTCAACAGTACTTCCAGGATTAGGGAACGGCCATAATATCGTCCTTTTATGCTTCGTAACGAATAGAGTGTGTCTCATTATCATCGTCGGAGGAAAGACGATAAAGCGTCAAACAGGAGGGTAACGCCCGGTAGCCACATCCAAATGTATAAGGTTGGCAGCTTGACAATAAGCGACGTTGTTGCATGGCGAACCTTACAGAGGTATAATCTGATTACAGTATCATTCAGGCTGCCTAAGTCACATTAATTCACAACACAGCTGACGATCTCCTCCTGTGAGGCCATGGTGGGCCTCAGGTATTTGAACGATAGGACAAAAAACGTTCAAACGTCAGACGCCTTCTGACCTAAACTTATTAGACCTGTTGCTCGAGTCCTTAAACTGACACTCATGGATCTAAGAGAGACTGCGTAGGCAATCACTTGTCGGGCTCGAAATTTAGTTTGAAGATTACATTCGAGCACTTCTCGTTGCAGTGGGAAGCCAGTACATGGAATTGAACGGACCGACTGGTGCTGGCCCATGAACCTGTCTCCAACGTTGATAAAGTAGTGGCTTTGTGTCATCTGAATGTCGAAGCTCGCGATCAAATCGCTGACCAATCTTATCTGCCATCTTTGAAATGACACAAAGCTAACAGCTTTGACTTACGTGCTCATGTTGAGCAGGCACCTTATTTCAGTTAGGCTTTCATCTCTGGCTATAGGCATGACTAGACAAAGTTGGCAGGTAAATTTACCGCATGGAGCCTGCGGCGTTGTGGGGAAGAGTTAGTCTTGAGATTCTGAGCGATGTAGCCTCAGTAGTGACAACAGGGTTCTGAGGGTCCAACTCGCCATCATGGGCATTGTTGACAGGCAAGGTTAAGGTCAAGAATGTGGAAGTGGTCGTCCAACACCCCGCGCAAGACATGTCTCTTTTGGCTTTGGACTTTGAGAGAACGTTGCTGCTTCCAAGAACAGTTTGTTATGTGGTGTAAGAGGAAGGGGCTCGTGAGTTGTGCAGATACTGCGACAAGAGACCGGCAGACTTAAAGAGACGACAAGATAAGGGGTTTGATTAAGGAAGGGCACATAAGAGTGGCTTGACGTGAGTAAACAGCGAGGTTTGTCGGGAAAGAAGAGACGAATATTCCCATAGGCGGCATTTCGTTTCGACAGCTTGGAGTGTTCATGGGGAAATGACCGAGTCACAGGGGAAAGTACTGCGTCAAGGACTGGAGAAGTAACGTTAGGGGTATTGTCGGCCTTGGTAGAATGACGTGTCTTTCCTCGGGAGAACCAGGCTGTGCAGGGTCGGGCATGGCCGTGAAGGCGGACAGGAAGGTTAGTGACTGAACGATATGCGGGAAGCGCCTAGGACTGTGATGATGCAGTGAATGCGAGCCAGAGCAAATGGTGACGATAGAGCTGAGAAGGCGAACGGGGGAAATCTTGGTGGCTAGGTAGTGTTTGGCAGCCAGAGTGCTGGAACAACTAGCCTACAGCGGGGGCTACATAATCATGGTGGCCTTTCTGACACGACGAGTAGTAGGTATAGCTATCTAGGCAGTGACATGATTAGTTAAACTCGATTGTATGAAGCTCGAGTATAAACCGCATTGAATACACATGTCTTTGATGTTTTTTATAATTTCACGAGGGTGTATTGATCCTAGGACGAGATGCTATCAGCACTTCGTCCCGTCTTATGATCAGTCAAGCATGACGATAATCATCCATGCATATTTGACTTCGGTCGTATTTAAATTAGTTCTTAAATCAAAACGAGTACACCGCGTTACTGCAGAACTCTCCCACTACATGGCTTTAGGGTCAAGATTTAGCTGCAGATTAGCTCTGTAGTGTTGTTTTATTGTCCTGCCTTGTACCAAGCTTACCAGCTCCACACGGCGTCACACAATGCCGACAAAAATCCGTGAAATATCATGCAAAATAATCCATCACATCAGGAGAACATCATATTGTGTCATCCTGTGTCTCGTAGTATGTGGACAAAGTATCGACTTTATAAGTCCTCTTATCCTGGCAGTCGCCGTTGTTTAATTGTTCAGCAGACATCTGGGGAGCAGGAGAAAAGGTGCGAAAAGGACGTTCACCACGACATAGACAGGGCAACAACGTCCATAACTTTACGCAAAGAAATCCCCATTATTTTAACGGAGCCGTAGCAATAGTCCAACACATCTATCATCTTAAGCAGTTAAGTTTCTACACCAGATATCGCTAATTACCTCCACTCAAAAACCTGCCTACAAATCTCTTGTACTAGAACTTGGGGACGACAATTGACAACCCGAATCCTGTCCCCACCACCCCATGAATAGAATGTGGTTGCGATAACTCAAAGCCACAGCAACTAAGGCACCAAGTATATACAGGCCAGGTTCATTGACTTTTACATATTCCTACCTGCAGGACCACGGTTACACGCCAATTTCCAAGCCACCTCGCAGTTGGTGTTTTTATATCACCCAGCTGATAAAGACTGGCTAAGCGTTCTTGGAGGGCCTATACCTTTAAAAGTAAGTGTATTCCTTCTGGTTGATATACACTTTACATACTTTCGTCTTGAGCATAATGTTTGTCATATATCAGCTCCACGCGCTCACTTTCATCACTCAATACCCCCGAGGAAGCGAGCCTCTCACGCAAGAACAGCTCAAGGTATGTGGTCTTGAAAATAGACCTAGGACACTTGAATGACAAAGAACGCAGCTGGGAATGCCGTTCCTATTCGCGCAAAGCGTCGTTATCGTCTTGGTACTGTTACACACTGCGAAATTCGACGATACCAAAGCGACAACAAACTACTTATTCGAAAGCTCCCCTTTGCGCGACTTTTCGACTTTCGAAGAGTACATCCTTGGAGGTTCCGAGCTGCTAGGACCGACACACTTCTTCCACCGTATTAGGATCTCTCCCCAGAACGTACAGGAAGCCAGAAATCGCCCGAAGTGTGTAAGGCTGTCAGTCACGACAGGCAGTGCCTGGTTTAGAAGACTTCTTTGCACCGGGGTAAGGTCGCTTTGGTATGTCGCTTGACCATGACATCTGCATTGAAGATGATCCGTCAGTGCGGCATTACAAGTGCGCTTACAGGACCAACCATCATATGAAGCCGAAACACCGGCGTGATGGAGCAGCAGCGGCACAAACCTAGTTGGCGATTACGGGGCATCGTTTGATCCCGGTAAGTTGTACCACTTGTAGCTTTCGAAGCCAGAGGTTTCCAGATTTCTATAAGAGCATGGAGAACGAGACTCTGTGATGCGTGAGAGTTGACTATTGAGACTGTCATCTAAGTCTATACGACGGTTCCTTGCAAGCTGGTATTTGTCAAACTTGTGTTGTGTCGCAGTTGAGGCGTATAGCCTCATGGTGAACGTCGACAGTCCTGTCCGCTGCCGATATTTGTGGTACCACGGCCAAACGAGCTCAGGCTGGTCCTACGGTGGTGTCTATTGGGGCTATCCTTTGTATCTTGGCCCTGATTGTCGTTGCAATCGCCAGATGATCGATGTCAGCTTCGGGCTCTTCTGGGCGGTAGCGGGATGTGCTAGTGCATCTAGTATCTGGCCCTTGGATTATCGCTCGCGTACTTGTAGGTTTACGATATGGAGGACCCTGATTAGCTTGTACAAATAGGTTCTCAGGTGGTGAAACGTAACTGGACTAAGGAGCTTGCATTGTTTCCATACCTGATTGTCAAGTAAATCGTCCATAAGGTGACACATTTAGTGAGTAGCCGCAAAAGATTTGTAAAGTCTGAGATCTGGCTGATTTCGGTGATAGAATGGAATGGCATGCAGTACTAGTTCGATGAACGTATTAACTGACGTCGATGTTGAGGTTCATATCGACCAGTAGTGGTCGAAAGGGGGTTAGTACGTTCTCGAGCCAGGTTTGAGACTTGAAGGGCCATGGATGGATGCCCCTACCCCTTTGGCCTTGCAGGAAGTCATTTTTGGGGAAGACTACAAGTGTTGCTAAGTCTACCAATCGGCACAATCCCAACCTGCTAAACTCGCCAAGGCCGTAGAGCGTGATGGTGTCTAAGGGAAAGGCTCTCTCTATACTGCATCTTGCCGAGTCATTTCATGGAGATGGCATGACAAAGTTATTCCTTATGCGTGGCCGACAGTAACTTTGGATATCGCCAGCGCGATGTGATTGAGGGGGGACATCAACGATAATTATGCTGTTGGGAAGGTCGATGACCTGAGACCGTTTCGTCTGGAAGAATTTGGAAAAGGCTGTATGGAATAGGTAATATGGAAGAAACAGGATACTTGGGGCGTCTGAAAGATGGTTTTGCTTGGGTTTTCCAATCTATGAAAGGTTGCTTTAGTAAGGTTCGGTAATATAGAAGATCGTCGGTATACATCGGGACTGACTTGTGCAGAGACTGAGGTCTGAGCAGTGATTAGTATTGATATTGGAACAAAAGGTTACTACATCGTCTCCGCTGTCCCTACAACCCCCTTCTATAATAGTGGTTTACCTTAACCAGGCTTAGCTTCTTGAATGTTGATGCCTGTTGTGGCTTAATGTCACCTCTCTAAAGTTGCATCGCGGTGGTTGTCAACACCACCCACTCGGTATCAGGCCCCATACAGCCTTGGAGGCAACGTCTTAAGGGAAAGTAGGGACCGGCCGGCTATGGTTCGAATTTCGTAGAGGTTAAAATTGGCAGAATAGAAGCAAGAGACGGCTCGAGTAGGAAGAGTGGGCGTGGTGCAGCTTGTCGCTTGAAACTCTCCCCTTTCCATTATCGTCTGTATCCCAGGCTTCTCTTCAATGCTTAACTTATCATCTGCGTCGGATCCCAATTCTTGCCGAGCGGACTGAGGCATCGGTCGGTATTAAAGAGATAGTAGTGAATAAATTCGCGATTGTGTCGAATTTAAGGATTGTAAAGAGTGCTATATACTCTTAAAACGCAATACTTAAGGTTTTACCGTAGGAGGGCGGTCTGAGCGACTTAAATAAGGAACTTGAGACAAATATCGGTAGTAGTAAAGGTATATATATATACATAAGGCATTATAGCTATAAGAGGTTCTTACGAAAAGGATTTTAGCAGGAAGGTATTAAAGCTATGAAGGTAGGAAAGTATAGAGTTAAGTAAAGAACGAATACAATAAGGATAGTAAGTAATAATATAATAAGAAAGAGACAGATAATTTATTATCCTAGATAATTAATACACTTTACGGCTATAACTACACTATAATCTTATTATGTCTTTGACGTGTTATTTATTTATTTTATGAAGTATTATTTATCCATCGTACGAAGTATTATTTATTTATCATACGAGATATTATTTACTTATCGTACGAAACATTATCCATATCTCCTAACTTATCAATTACATCTCCAGGCATTATACATCGCACAACAGGTTTTTATTTTATCCTGAACTTTATTTATTATAAAGCCTGAAGTAAAGAATATACCTAGTTCCTATACTCTTTTAGTACTTTACTTATTTATATTTTTCATTCTTTTTCACTCCAAGTTATCCCTCCCTTTCTATTTGTCTAACTTACTATTACGCTATGTTATTGCCCTTGCGTTTCTATGTAGTGAGTATGTCTGCCTTCTTATCTGGCCTCTTCTACCTTTTCAATTTCGTCATTCGATTCACACAAACTACTAGCTCACACCTTCCATTCCTTCGTCGCGCCCTCCTATCGATGTGCAGCCGCACCTTTGTTCCCGACTCGACCTTTCTGTATCGCGAGCCTCACGCTCGACGTCGCCCATGAGCAACACTAGGCTGCCGATCTGTGGATCCGCGGGAATACCATAGCTCCGATCGGATCGCGCTTAAGGTTACACCTTGACTCTACCAGGGCAGAGATTGATGCTGTGTCTCCAATCCCATATACTCGCGGCCGGGGGATTATGGTAAGTTTGTGGCGTGCTGGATGAAAAGACTGGGTGGAAACTGACTGGAACCGCGAGGGCCTGGCAGTGAGAGAACCTGTAAGGCCGTAAGGTTATTCCTGTCGTGGGTGGCATTCTGTCCATTACCTACTTCGTCGCATACTTGTAGCCGCCACCCTCTCAACCCACAATACCAGACACATTACTGACCAGCTTTCAGCGAAAGATAATATCCAGATAAACCTCGACACAATCAATCTCAGTTCACCTGTCTTGATCTCTACTGCCATCCTTCATTGGTGACACCTGCCTGTTTACCTGCAAGATCTGCTTCATCGATCAAGTACCGCAATTTTACATCAGCTCGTTCGACTTGATAATGACCAGAAGATTGCTCACACACAGGAATTTGGTGTGACGATGGAAAGCTCTCAGGATCAGAGAGAAACCCAGAGTCTTTGCCCGACACGGAACAAAAACAAGGCGTTTCCGCGTACCCGATGTGTAAGAACTTGGTCTGAGCCTCAAAGTGTGAGGCCAATCCTACGACGCCAGAGTCAACCATCATCTGGGTTGTTCATTAGTGAGGCACCTGATCTAGTACCGTATGAGTTGTTCCAGCTGTCGTGCAATCAGCTTCGCCAACTCGTTAGGGCTTCAATCTAATTTCGAAACCTGGAAAAATGGTGGCCAGTTCTCTTCCTCTGCATTCATCTTGAGCGTACTCACAAAAGACTGTTGCTCTCGGCGACACTTGACAGGGTGAAGCATTAGTACACTGCTGACATGGAATCCGCTGCCTTATCATCATGGCTATATTACCAAGGCTCGAAGAAGCCTATGTACGTTGCTATTGGTCGGTTAAGGATATCGAGTTCTGGCGCCATATTATCTCAGCTCGAATGGAAGCTGGGTACCGTTTCCTCGATATGAGCGCAGTGTTTTCTTTTTGACAATCTTCATTTTTGATGTTCTAGACTGAACGAACAAGCTAATCCCTTCTCAAACCAGTACTCTCACATCTCGACCTATCTACAGACCGCGAACTGTCTCGAACAATTCGAAGTTCAATAACCCCATCCGCCCCCGTCTGGGCTTATTTTACCCCCGTCCTAGAGCCCTCTTCGCTCTCTGGTGTTTTTTTCTTAGTGTCTTCAGCCCTCCTTGTGTAGATAAAAATGCTACGATGCCTGTGTCACAACCTGCGTACTTTTGTATGGGAATCTAGGCAATATTAAGGCCATAAATTCTCAAGCAGGTGATGGGCTAGTCTTCATCAGGCCTCTCTTCTCCTTTAACCTCTAAACCTCACCGAGTGAATTCTTGAACACGTCCGTTATAATGCACTTCTTTATAGGCCCATCGATATTTGTCAGAGGGACCTCGGCTTCTCGTACGACACCTTCCAGCGCTTCTTGCTGAGACCTTCAGCAGTTCCATCGGTAAAAGGTTTAAAGAATGTCCAGTCAGGGTCGAAGTTTTACATGATTCTCTTTGTGTCTTTCATGTCATTGCATTATATATTGTGGGCTGGAGTTAGTAAAAAGAGCCGGATTTGTCGGCATCCAGGTCCTGGAGGAATCTCGCAAGCATGCGTTCGATTTCACCAGACAAAATCCCGCCACCTGACTGCCGTCTACGACCTGACCAGCGTGCATACAAAGAAGGCGCGACGGATTATGCTTGATCAACATGCATAGGCTGCATCGGCTGCGTTATTACAATACTTTGGAAGCAGGCCTCCGTATCGTTAACTGCTTGTGTATTGTTCTCTTAGCCCTCGGATATCACGTCTACTCACACCAATAACAAGCCGGGCGTACTTACCAGATCGAGAACCCTCAAGGCAACGAATTCAAGGTCGTTGCTGGTGAACTTTCCTAACACCTGGAATACGTGAGGAATTGGTTGTTGGTTGCTTACGACGGTTTGTGCCGTGCACCTACGGCGGATAAACCATGCCATTAATCCTACAGGGACCACCTCACGGTCTGTTTCTTCGATGTGCCTTCCCTATCAGTATGATATGATTGCTTAACTTCAGATCGGACCGCCCCTGTTGTGTGAACTCCTCTCCCCTTGACCTTTCCTTGCACTGACTGATCTGACTGATAACCTTTTAACCATAACCGTGCATAGCTTATCCAATTGAAACTCCTTCTGTTCTCTTCACTTCTACTTCGTACCGCTCTTATCGCCAAAGCCTTCTTAATAAATCGAACCACCATTTTGCCGTTACCTTGGATAATTATCACTGAGATGCATATTGGCCCGTATTCGATGCTTGCAGAGATGGTAGATTTGTCAATTCCCCGCAATGGCTCCTGTATGGCAAGAATGGATTCCTGACAACGCGAGACGTTTTAGGTTTCTAGGGTGAACTACTTCTTGACCAACTCAGTGGTCTCACTACATGCGACACTACAGACCACAGACGAAACGAGGAGTTTCCTACGAGTCTAAAGCCCTTAGGCTGAGGCATATCGACATGATATACTGTCTCCATAATTTGAAGCTTTAGGAGAGTGCGAAATGGGCTCCTCCACGGCTTGTCTGCATTACGTGTGAATGGCATCTTGTTATACTCTCAAAACATTAATAGAAAGATCGCGGGATAAGTTACGACGCCCAAAGTCCTTTGAGACTTCCGCATTTTCTAACACTTGCCTTAACGGATTTGATACACATCTGTGTTCACGTTACTTCGAGTTGTTTCCACCGGGAGACTTGGGTGTAGGGAAATAGACGACACGATGATCACTTCACGAATAGTTGACAGTATAGCATTGCTCATATTCTAAACTACTCCAACCCCCGCCAGAAATAAAAGAGAAGGCAAGGGAAAGCAAAGGATAAATAGAGAAAGGCGGAGCGGCGGAAGGAGGCCCATAAAGAGCAGCGTAGGCACCGAGATAGATAATAATATAGAGCTGAGAATGAATCTGATCTCAACCCGGAGAAAGCTTCGGATTTAGAGATACAAAAGTCAAAATAGCCAATTGCCTCCATCTTGGATAGTCGAGTTCAATGATCTGCTCTCAGACTACAGCTAATGGCCCCTCAGCAAGAAGGCCACACAAACCGACATTGGGGCCAACTTGCCTCAGCTGATCAACGAGGTAGCCACTATGTTGTATTAGAGTCTTCTTCATCACTGAAATGAGCTACAGGAGGTCATCGAGTGGCAGGAGAAGCTCGAAAGTGGACTAGATGATACCACAAAGCACATTGCCGAAAGGCTTTAAGTATACGCGCAAGAACAACGTCCTTTAAGTTATCTGGTAAGTCTTTCTCCTTATATACTCATCCCCAATAGCAACAGATTTCTCTTATCGAATTTGGTTACCCAACCTGGTTTCTTACCCGAAGACACGACTCATCCGGGAGACTTGTAAAGGGCTCCTTTTTCAGTAGAGGCCTGCGGTCAGATCTGCTGAGAATGGTTTGTTATGATAGTGCATGGAGCTTGCGGTGCTGGACGGGTTGTCGGGAGTGTCGTGGAGGAAGGGTTACGCTCTTATTCCCAGAAAGTAGGATGGATTACTTACTGCAAGTTGCGATCCCTCATTTCCCTATCGAGGGTATCCATTTGCTTAGCTACTCGGCCAGCTCAAATCCACCTATGTAGAGCTTGCCAAGTCACGGGTTCGACATGAGCACAGATGAACTCTAGATATTACCTATGACCTTCAGTAAAGTCCCATCCAAGAGTCTAGTAGTCTTGATTACTCAGTTGTATCATGTATCCAACTCGTTAGGGTCTTGTGAGGGTGGCAGTGTTCGCTAAGATTGCTCCATGCTCGGATTCGAAACATATTTCAACATCGTCTCCAATACAGGCACTAGTTTGTCCCAAGATCGTAGGGAGGGGGGGAGAAAATTCGGAGTCTGATGATAACGACTCTGGCGAGTAAACAACGGAGGTGGACGCGACTGGCGATAATGACTCAAAAGAGGTGAGTTGGAGGATATTGACTATGAGCAGGAGTCTGGTAAAGAAGAGGACTCTGGCTAGGGTGGTTATTTATTGTAGTTTGATGATTTCAGATACAACTCCGGCTTCACATTAACGGAATAAGGGTCAAAAGCAGACACAGCTTGAAATTGCTCAAAGATCTATTTGAGGTAGCTCGCCGACAGCATCAGCATCCAATGGCTCTAGCTGAGCATGTTCTAAAACGTCTAATTAATATGTATCTCTAGGTGTTTTGACTTGGGTTAGCAATAAACTTTTTCCAATGTTAATAAAGCCCTTCTTTTTTTTTGATTGGTGAGCTTCGTAATTGTGAAACTAAATCCTACGTTTCTTGCGCCGAGAGAGTAGACCAGGGCAGCTCTAAATATTGTTCGGATGCACTGCCGTTTTGTATGTGACCTTCTTTGTCGCCTCCAAGCTAACCACCAAAATACTCCCTCAATCTACATGACTGGACATCATCCGTGCCCACTTACGTCTGGTATATCCATCTTCCATCTTATCGCAAGGCCACGGCTTGGAATTTCTTAGCAGCCTAGATGAGTATACCTACTATTACCTCCTTACTTTGCGTAACCTGGTTGATAAGCTGCCTTGCCTTTAGGTTACTTAACGCACCAGTGGATAATCGCTGGGATTGGTGCTGTACTTATTTCAGATATGGAAATATAAACATGAAGACATTTAGACTCTCACAATAAGGGTGGACCTAGATACGGCGACGCCGGTTTTGCCGGTTTGCCTAGCTCTGTTCCGGAGAAAAGAGCTGTTTTGAGACATCATGTTATGCGTCGCAGGCAATACATGCACGGTCCCAGAGCAGTAGCTGGTCACCTCAAAGACTCGTGCTGTGACCCCATTTGATATCCTCAACTGGCTCGTTGAGCTTTATACACGATATACCATACACACCCCACGTCCTTCACCTCGTAACGACCTACAGTCCTTTTATGTAGCAAACCTCGGATAACAGCCATCTGCCTTTCTGCCGAACACCGAGCCTCGAACGAGATGCCAATCCTCCAAGCCTAAACACCCCAGCTCTATGTCATCAGCCAAAGGAGGCGACTAATATCTAGGCGATTGCGATATCCTTGTCCCGAAGTTATGTATGATCGGCCGCAAATAGGGATAAACCACTGTGGATTCGTGCCGCGTTTCTCTTGTGATCTTTGTAGACAAATACGTGTTTGCGGCAAGACATATTTATAATACGCTACCCTCCCTACTAGGCTGTTACTAAAAGCGTGGTCTTATCCTAAAACGTTAGTTTTGTATAAGTTCAGACTCATATACGGCGATTGGTAGAGGTATGGCATGCTATTTAGGATACTACTAGGGAAACTTTTATATAACTCACCCCCACGGCTAGTTTTACGCAATAATATACTCTACTATTCCGGGACGTTTGGAGTCATGCCCTTTCTTTTTTCTTTTTCTTTTCTCTCTTCCCCAAGATAGTATTCTGGATTATCCCACCATTGTCGTCAAGGTACCTACGCGGCAACGAGAACGTAGATTGCAAAAGCTGATAGTAGTTAGAATAAGAAGAGGTAACAGGCACGGCAGTGTTTTAACGAGGTATCGGAGTGGATGCAGGACAGTCCTCAGCAGGGCCTATGTTCTGGCTAGCACTAAAAGTTCTTTGCTTTGTGAGTCGCACGTGTTCTCACCATGAATCCGAAGAAGAGTATAAGGAACATGCCATTATATATCTGAATTGAAACTATTATGGGGGGGTCACATGGACATACCATCGAGTAGTCGATTTACATGTTACCACGTCTCACTGCAGGGTACATCCGCTTCAAACTGGAGGATTTCCCGGCAATAGAAAGTTGTCTCCCAGTGTGGTTTACACCCCAACCAGTCGAATCCCGAAAAAGGGCAAATGAGGCCAGACCTGCTTGAGATCCTTCCTATGTTTTCGATATCCTTCTTGTCCCTGACAAGCCGAGCCCGTGACATATCGGCCTTGATGTCGCGCATTTCCTTTGGAAACTGCTTGGAGGCAGTCTGGATGGTAGCTCAGTACTTACTACAAAGGCTGTCCAGTCGCGATTGTATTAGTGAAATGTCCCGTAGAGTGTTGAAGAGAAGAAACTTTAGTGCGCGTGACATCCAGTGAGATAAGTCCACGTATAACCAATGTTCAAACAGCAAGATAAATGCGAGGCCTTGACCAATGAGCATTTGAGTAGCACCACGTGAAGGCTCTCATCTTCTTGAACAGAATGGTGCCTCTCTTTCCCCTATGCGACATCTATTTTCATTCGGCCGGGTGCAGAGCATGATCGACAACACCATAAAATGCTCAAGCAATAATAAAGGCTTTAAATGCTGGCCTGATACTCCATGATTAATACCATAAGAGATTACTCGTTTTTCTCAGGGATACAAAGTCTCATACTCACCGAAGTAACTATCTTAGCTCATTTTCTTACCTTTGATTTATACCGTCGGCTTACGTAGCGCTAGCTTAAATAAACTCCTAAACGCAAGGAAACTACAAACCGTTATCTAATTAACTGGTAATTGATATCTAATAGTAGCTGTAATTATTCTCAGTATTTTAGTATTATTTTTCCTCTTGAATGTTTATTACTGCAAGTTTTCTTAACAGTGGAATTTGTCGTCTCTTATTCCAGCTTCAGCATCACCACCACTTAATCCCAAACTGCAAGAAAGTTATCAATTCCTCTCTTTTCTCCGTTACCGGTATACATCAAAAGCTATTAGCTTTCTCAGGTACTGGATCTTAGACGTTGCTTATTAACAGACTCCTTGAGTGTGGAATATAATATAGTTATTTAGTGACCCAGTAAGGAGAGTATTAATACAATACGGCAACATTAATAGAGCCACTTATATACATCGTATCAGCGACAAAAAGTTTCTGTCCTCAATTTTAATTACTAAATGCTAATAGACAATAATATTTTATATTTCTTTCTTATTATACTCTGGTAACCTTTTAATAGCAGTCTTAAATAGGTACGTATCTCGGCGTAATGCCACTGAGTATAATACGGCAAAGGGATAGCCAGTACTTAAGTCAAGCTTTTACCAATATTTTAAATATAACTAAGCGGTTATACTTAGAGGTTACTCATTAAGTTTAAACCTCTAATAGCATTTAAGTAATTGTAGTGTAGATTTCTTGAATTAGAGCGGCTGACTTGCTTGCACTACTCGACACCGTAAGTGTTTGAAATAAATGTCGAGCATAGTATCAGACTTTAATTAATATACATTTGTGCTTCTAATTCGTTTTCCTGGCCGTTGCTTAATTCTTCTTAACCGCCCAGTCCATATATTATGCAGCCAGGCTAATGACCGAGAGGGAAATTAGGACGTTATATAGTCAGTCCAAAAAGCCAAATAAACATACAAAAAGCTCCAAACATATATTTACTTAGCTACGTAGTAGTACAGAACTTCATGTCGCGCTCTATTTATATGTCGACGTGGTTTCTTGCCGCCCCTTTTATTCTGGCATCTTTATAGTTCTAACTCGATTCGAGATATACATTCCTCTTTATCAATGACTGCTAGTCTCGAGACAACACAACCTTCTAGATAACTAGAGTAAGCAAGACTGGCAGAAGATGCCAGATAATACGATAGATAAAATATAAAGGAAAGTGAAAGTTCATAATCGTAAAGCTTGTTTATTATAGTCAAGAACAAACACCAGCCACGCTTGAGTATTATAAAGGCTCAGGGAGTAGGCACGCACTCACAATCCCTTAACAGTCAATCGTCAATACCAAGCAACAGTAGCAGTGTACCGCCAAACTGAGGAGACAGGTAGAGTCCTGCATGGTAGGACCTCTTCTATACTCGGAATAACGAAGGGCAGACAAATTTAGTTACGACAATAACAAACATATAAACCCACCAGTTAGATACATTAGAGCGCTTAACTGTCCCATAGTTACGGTAGTTCGCTTGGTTATATCTTCGAAGCTGGCAGTTTCCTTACTGTGAAATATCGGCTGTAGGCGTGGCACTTAGACCATAGCCACCACGGAGGAGACACCACATCTTCCACCAAGAAGTCCGTCATACCTCAGTCAAATAGTTCAGCGCTGGTAAGAACGGAAAACGCTCAACTTGGCGAAGAGATTGATACATGGTACAGTCCCTAGTGACGTTTGTGGTCAATCGTCTTACAGTGCATTATCCAACGCAGGTCTGGAAAAATCACGTGGACAGCATTGCAGACCAACGTCACCTCCCATCAAGAAGTCGGTCGAACCTTGATGAAATAATTCGGAAAAAGGCCTGTTAGAAAGCGATCAATTAAGTCATGACAGTGATATAGGATATGCCTCTTTGTGTGGGCTGCTGCGTGTTTTCTTGCGCGAAGACGTTGGTGTTGTGCCAAGTTGTGACGCCACTACGGTAGATCTGACGTCCCACCAAGTGCGGCATATGGTCCGCATGCAAGAACACTACCAATTCTAGTTCAATTAATTCGGCGACCATGCGCGATTAGAGCTCTCATTTTGCTCGATTTATTTATGTCGCTCAGATACTTATCCGAGCATTGTGGCTAGTGTTGTTGTGTCGGACGTTACGAACTGTTATCCCGTTCAGTGGGGTCATGGCCCAACAGCTCACAACAAGCATCCACGAGCAAGAATATTACCACACTTGGTCTAAATAATCCAGAGTCTATGCTTGATTGAACTTCTCATTTTTCTCGATTTATTGATATAGTTGCGAAACATGTAGGCCCATTGTGGATGGTTTCCTGGCGAGTTATAATACAATCTGTTATAGCGCACCTTTCAGTGGGGTCTTGGTGCGAGAACCTACCACCCGAAATCCAACAAGCAAGGAAATCTTCAAATCTGGCCCAAATAATTCAGGGTTGATGCGCGATTGAAGCCCTCATTTTGTTCGATTTATTGGTATAGCTGCGGTATATGTAAGTCCGCTGTGGGTGGTATTCTTGATTATATAATCTGTTGCAGCGCACCCTTCACTGTGGTGTTGATGCTAGAGCCCACCACCCGGATTCAACAAGCCAGGAAACCTGCAAATCTAGTCCATTTAATTCGAGACAAATACGCGATTGGAGCTATCAATTTAATCGTTATTTTGACATATGCCTTACTGTCATATTTCTGTTGTGGCAGATAATCTTGTGCGGGAGGTCACAGACGATTGCCAGCGCCGGCTTGAGTGCAGCGCCAGTCCACTACATAATATCCGGGGGCAAGAAATCCACCATATCTTATTCAAATAATTCGAGACCCATGCGCAAAGAAAGCGCTCAATTCGCTCATCAAAACGTGCCCCTTAATATCCTTTTGTATCGGTTGTGGCCGATAATCCTGCGTGAAAGGCCACCGCCTTATGGGCTTATCAGATTCAGTGGATTACTACAATGGATTACTACAGTGGTATGGAACAACCGAAAACTCTCAAACTGGCATCTTTCACTCAAACAATTCCAGGTTGATGCGCAATTGTAGAGCAGACTTCTCTGATTGTAATGGTATAGCTCACAATATCGTATGACCACTGTGGCTATTATGGCATTGCGTTGAAATATTATCCTTTAGGGCGAACGTCAGGCTTGGTGGGGTGACAAGCGCATAACACTGGGAGGGCGAGAATATCATCAAATAGAGGTCAATTAATTCGAGACTAAGACGGTTAAAAGGCCCCTAATCTTCTGGCTAAAATAATGTAGCTTTTTTCTCTAAATGTTGAGTATTGCCAATCGAGTCTCGTAGGTGAATATCACAAAGTGTCCCCGTGAGATCCCAGAACAAGTGTGGATAACTAGAACAGCAAGAAAGTTATCAAGTAGAGATCAATTAATTCGAGACTTATACCATTAGAAAGGTCTTAATTCGGCCATCATAACGGTGTTTCTCACAGTCCTAGATGCTCACTATTGAAAGTGTAGTCGAGTGTGCAAGTGTCACAACTTATTCGTGCAGTATCCATACCAACACACAACACCAAGGATAGAACGCGCTCGCCTTGAGCCTTCCCTCATTAACGATAACAACACGCGTTTCATCATAACATAACGCGCTTCGAACTCGATCGAGTCTAAACTTGATCCTTTCATCTCCATCAATTCCATCAACGTCTGCACTGCTCCCATCCTTTCCTTTTATCACCACACCAACGTTTAGGGATTCCCGATGTTTACACATTGTGAGAGTCTTTTCTACTTCTTCTGTCCGAGCGCTGTCCGATCTTTCGACACACCAAAAGCAGCAGCAACAACATATTCACGTCTGCCTTTTCTCCTGATCTAACATGTCGAACCCTATCCCCGCCGCTATCTACAATGCCGCTCCGAATAGCGCTCTTGGTGTATACCAGAAATCTCGTCTCTGGCCGGCTGCCCTTCTTGGTGCTCTCGCTCCTGGTACTTGGAGCAAATCTGTCTTGGAAAGTTTGAACAGCGTGGTCAACATTTGCACAAAAGACGGTGCCAGTACAACTTGTCCAGAGCTGGTAGCATGGCTGGCAACTTGGTGCGAACGGAAACACCAAGACCATATCAACAATGAGGCGCTAAAAGACGCCAAAACATGGATCAAGGGCAAGACTCGTGTCTCTGACAGAGTCACTCGGGCTGGAAATGCATCCTAGCAAGGTGCTGCTCCTCCCACTGGTAAGTTCATGGTGTTTATCTCCTTATCCTATTCCTCTATACTGATATATTCTATTAGAGAATTACCGCAAGCGAAAAGACCATAGTAGAGAACAGACTGTGGCATCTATGGCAAAGAGACGCTCACACCAAGAGGATGAGGTTGAAGACGAAGATGGAGACGAGCTACAAGATCAGCCTCCTCGTTCTAGTCCGTTTGTTTCGACCCCTAGCCAGGCTGAACCTACGGTAAGTATTATACTTAAATGCATTTTTGTGTCTTGACAGGTTATAGGCACAATCTCGAGATGATGCAAAGCGTGCATGGGCATTATGCCTCGAAAAAGACCTCCGAGACTCTACCATGGCCCTCCAAGCAGCTGAGGCTATACTCGCCGCTCACCAAAACACCATCACGGCCATGAATCTCCAACTTCAGCTCCTCCGCAACAAAGACCTCTCCCCTCTTCGGATAGTCGTATCCGATAAACAAGCTGAGTTTGATGCAGCTATTGAGAAGCTGGACGAATACCAAGACTATCTCGCAAAGTACCATCTTATCCCTAAAGACCGAACCAAGCCTATCCCCGAATGGCATCTTGCGGCAGAGGCTGGAGCTTTAGCCGACATCAATCGATCTCGAGACGCTGTTAGAGCAGCTGGGCTGGAGCTGGATGAGGCCAAACAACATATCACCAACCACCAGAACAGCATCACCAGTCAGGAGGACGATATCTTGCGTGTGGAAGCTGATCTTGCTGGTTTGGCTGCAGAGGTCAAGGCCAAAACTGAGGTTCGTGATGCAAACAAACTACTACTACGGGCACATTTACTTGGTGTTGATGGAATTCGGGCTCTTGGGCGGGAGAAGATGGATGTTTTGCTGGATATGGTTAAGGAGTAGCTGGACGCATGGGTCTTTGGTGTTTTTCTGAGGTTGTTCTTTTTCCACTTTTATTTGTATTTCTCTCATGGAGTTTTGTTATGGCTTGTCATAAATCCCATAGTTAGGGGCTACTCTAAGATGGTCTCCAGATAAATACAGCTCAACCTTGAAGGTTTAGAGCAAGTTTCATTTTCTATATAACCGTCAAAGTTTTTATTTTCCCGTTATCTTACTATCTAGAGGGTAAACCTCCACACTTTTAAGCTTATTATAATCATGAGGTCCAAAAATATGTGCAGATGGTACAGGTTATTAATATCATCCTTGGGTGGTTAGTGATGTTTATTGTGCCGGTGGTGATAGTTTGTCTTGGTGTTGTGACTGGGTTTTTTTGGTGTTGTGGCTTTTTCGACGTTGTGGCTGTAGTGGCGTTGTGGCTTTGGACTACTATTGCGTTTGTATATAATTACCACATTAAAAAGCCTACAGGTTAGGTCTATATAATGAACCAATCCTATAAAGCGTTACGGAGATATCGTAATGGCGTGATAAATGATAAGGAGGGAACTTTATAATCTGTTACTGTGTATAGAAGTTGGATACCTAGACTTGCATACAAGGACGTATTAAGAAGGGTATGGGAAGTGGATATTATACTTCTATAACTATCGAGATATAGAGAAACTACTTATTTAAGGTCTAAATAACTGTATTATTAGGGTTCCCATGTGGGCTACGGCGTAGTGTTTCTACATTACCGGCCTTTTAAAGATGCCAAGTAAGACAGAACTGAACTAATTAGGTCTTAAAATAATATAAATAGCTTAATATTGCTTATGAATTGGCTATTTTATAGAGTTTCCTGGGTTGCTACTATAGCCAGGTATGCCATTATGCTATTCGGACTAATACCAGTTAAACCTTCAAGGGAGCTTTAAAAGAGGTAAGGAACTTAAGAGTATATTCTAGAACTTGAGTAAGCCTTATAATTACTTACTTCCGAGCTTGCAGTAAACCAATTAATGCATAGATATGCCGCTAACGGGCGAGCAATATAATCCTTATAACTAGTATATTCGATTGAATGACTGTTAGAGGTATAAACTGGTTACCATGCTTGAAGCGTTTGGCCTTTTATACAGGCTCGTCGCTTTCATTGTCCCATAGACCAATTCACGGCACATTCTTCTGGTCTCTTAAGGAGCATTTAAAGTGGTATTTGCCAGTTCTCAATGACGAGGTCAATATTCTAGTTAATTATCTTCCGCAACAGTCCGTTAAGAGGCCGATTAGTTCGAGGAGAAAATCCACTCTGGTGGGCTAATGTCGTGCATTAAGTTTCCATATTGTTGCCACTCGCCGTTCGTCGGTCAGACTTGGTCCTGAGTTCGCTTCTTGCCTTAGAACTGTTATCCGCACTCCTTCCCACGCTACCATGTTGACATGGGATTGATAAATAGAACGCGTCCCTTGATCTGCAAATCTGAGATGCACTTGAGGCTCGTCCGGCTCCTGGAAATGCCGCTTTCAGCGGTGTTTTTACGCCAAGACACTTCTTAAGTGTGTCTCGGGCTTGATCGATACCGCATCCAACATGATGCACATCGAAAACATCAAAGCTGTGGCGCATTTGTCATAAGCGGTCTAGTGTCTCCTCTTGGACTCGGTCAATCAGTCGGTCCAAGGAGAGTGGAATGCAGGACCGGTCATTCGGAGTTGAATAGCGATGGATCTTTTGTCCTGTCGTCGAGAGGGCCGCATAGCTTCAAGTATGTTTAAGGAGTATTCACAGTAGGGCTTTTATAATGGCAGTCGCCCTGTGCGAGGGTAATTGAAAGCGGTACTGGCGACAGGCTTATCAGACTCGACTAAAAGGGTGGTGATATCTTTTTAAGCAATTTTGCCGTAATGTTCTGTGAGCTTAACTTACCGATATTGCTGTGAAACTGTTTCCTTGTCGATATACCGGTAAAGACATTATTAGAGTCAGATTTGGCTGATGATGGTATTCGTCTGTTATGTACTATTCCTCGTTTATCATTCTGTAGTAGAGTCGTGCATAGTGATGATTGAGAGAAAGGCGCATATCGTGAGGCCAGGTAACGCTATAAGTTCCTCGGGATCGTAAATCTACACTATGAATATTTCCTGGAGAACGAAGCCGCCTGGCAAGTAAATATAACAGGAAAGATGCATGTATCTGTATCCTGATAGCTCCCCATGCCGAACCGCCACGACCTTATTCCTAACTGTGAAATAAAGTGAAGGGCAAGGTGGTATTCTCTTGAATGAGTGGTTCCCATTATCGCATGGTGAATTACCCACTCAATTGAGAAACACTCGACCTAGCTTTCCTATGACAATGTTGTTGATTGTTTAAAGATTAAATTAAATATTTATATTAGAGATAAACTATTAGATAAAAGATCCTACAATGATAACCGATCTGGTGAGTAAACCTCGTACCTTTGTTTTCACATATTTGTCAATTTACAATTTTAATCGTAGCCTTCAATTCTGCTTCTATATTCGCGGCGGATTTCAAGATACAGGGTAGCCCACTACGCACGTGTCTAAAGCTGATAAGATAAACTAAATGCAGCTTAGTGGTAGCGATAATTTACCAGTTATAGAAGTAGTTTCTTAATCACGTCACTTTTTAACACGATACTCTCGACTTCGTTCGCTAGGAAACTTTATTAAATCCATCACTTTATAAGTTTACACCGTCTGCTAACTTGGAGAATCTTATTAGGCAGGAAGCGTTAAAAGTATAACTGATCGTTTAGTAGATACTCGAGCTATATGCCACGGTTATTACTAACACCGGCGCCGGCAATGACATTACACCTGTTACCGTTAATTATCTGACAAGTACTATATATACAAAAGTTACAATTACTCTTACTGAATACTATAAAGCAAAGAGTTATTCTTTCACGGAATAGCAATGAGCCAAGAAGAACGGCAGTTCTCTGTCCGCGCGCGCTGTATTACTCGATATCTTAACATTCATACAAATACGACGGAGTATACCATTCTAGACATGCCATAATGATATTAACTGACGAACTTATCGACAAGAAACCGATATGAGTCGGACTCTTTAACGAAAGTGCAATTGACCGATTCCAGATCATTCTTAGTACTAGCTGCCATGTTATCAATCTGGCATGACTACGCGATCATAGGACTGACCTAGAAGACTGGGCACCGCTTGGCAAGACCCTGCCAAAAACGTCACCAAACAACTGAAGCAAAAACCTGCCGATAGCTTCACCGCACGCATTCCTTTAGCCTTGCACCGCAAGGTGGTCTGGCACCCACACTCTTGGCGTAAGAGGCAACACCAGCATTCAATGGTCATTGCCTACACCGTCAATCATGTTTTTTCAGTGGCTTCCCAAAATCTACGTTCTTTATAGGATGCTTGACCTAACCTTGCTTACATTTCGTTGTACGATAGAACTCCGAACTCGGAGCTGAAGCATTTCGAAAAAGGTCGCAACCGAGACTTGTGCCGCCGGCCTTACCGTTCAATCTGACATGGCGAGGCTTGTTTGGCGCCTTGACCTTATGTCGGACGAAGAACACAGCGTATCGTGAGTCCAGATTAATATTCTTCTGACAATCAGTATTATCACGGCCGTATCTAACCTTCTACGAAACACACAGTTTCTTACTCCCTTTCGCAGCCTAGATTGAGGATATTGGAAGACTTGCTCTCTAATGACAAGGTGCCTCGACGGGCGGATCCATCAACTTGGACGACTAGCGCCTGAATATTCGCACCTGGAAGCAAGGACTAGGCGCAACACCATGCCTGGGGAAACAGTCATGATGGGTCATGACCCCCTTGACATACTGGCGAGAGAAATATCATGATACGAAACGCGACCGACGACAGTGGTAAGGATAAGAATATCGATCCCATTTGGAATTCCCATGTGATAGGTCTACAGCAGATCCGGTTATAGGGACTTGTCCGTGGGTCATTGTCCAGTCGGAACCCGAATCTAGCATACTTAACAAATATTATACCAGAGACTCGTCAGTCTGTCATATCAAAGACGCTCGATTCAAGATCGTTAAGTAGAGCCTGCAGCCATAAGATGTTTCCAGCATACAACCGACGGTCAATGACTTAATGACATTGGTCGTAGCCTATACTTTATCTCACGACTTGGCATATCCCCCCACTGATGAATAACTACGCCTAAAGGAGATAAAAAGCGTCGGCGTTCAGCCGCCTTTCTACCAGAGAACACCAATATCTGTCGAACACGAACGACGTCGACATTCGACAAGTCCCCCAATTATCAACCCTACAGGATTCTTTTTCCGCACCTTCTTACGATAGCTATGACAAGTTAGGGACAACATACTTGAAGTCAGAGCAGCCCATGCAAGCATTACAACTAAGGAATTCATCCTGAAGATACCGTGGCTACAGAGTGAGCCTTTCATGACAAGTCCGAGATTGATTGCAAGCAGTGCTTAGCGCTTGAGATAGCCCGGTGGGTCGGCTCCATAGATATTCAGCAAGCACGCCGTAAGGAGTGCAAAGACCGCAAAGTCGAGGTCCTTAAGAGCGACCTTGCCACTGAGGAGGACAACGACAGAGAGCTTTATCATCGAAAATCACGACGAGAAAGTCAATAGGCTGCATCATAAAGTTCTCAACAGCTGACCCACCTCTCGTAGCCTTTCCAAACGCAAATATCGGGAGGAGAGTGGAGGCTCCGCAGAGCCGATAATGAGGCACATTCGCCGGACATCAAAGGACCCAAGACTAGAAGAACTTAATATTCGGGACTTCCTGATGCCCTGAAGGTCTTGCGTGGCTGTGTTAGGAGGGCTCAGGGAATGATGCCCCAGGAGAGAAAATTCACCCTCGAAACTGTCGCCCGGTTGAGAAGGAGAGGGTTGAGGAAAGGCGAAACCTTAGCATGCTTCCCACTGGCGATGATGATGTTGAATCCGGGAAACTTACCCATGCCTCGCCTGCGCTAACTTACTGTGCTCTGATACTTCTCCCCAATCCTGGATGTTTCGCCGTTGTCAATCATGTTGCTGGGACGGATCTGAGACTCAAATGTCACCGGGGGGTCTCGAGACAAGTCATCTATGGAACAAGCTGTAGAGCCTCTGCAGAATCGGTAGGTTGATACTCGACAAAACAGGTCTAGCGAAGCTGCTGGCAAGGCCATACTGAATTTATTAGTCTTGTTGGTTTTACAGTCGGCAAGAAATGAGAGTTGAATGCAGAGAGTCCTGTACCCCTGGTCCTTCAGCTTAAAAATGAGGCACTACTATTTCTCTCCGACGCTATGTCTGATGATGTTGCCAGGTTCGTGATTCTGCCATTTTATCACAGGAAACCCAGCAATCGTCCTGTCGGTTCTAGGTAAGAGAATTCTCATTTGGAATAGCTTGTGGTACAACGACGAGGCTTTGGATCGGGTCATGCCACCAGCTAAGTAGCCTAGCAGATCAGAGGAATGTACTCTTTGACAGCATCAAATGCTTCTTTCTCCCTGTCTTACATCACAGCCGCTACCATAGCCAATAAGGAACTATCGTTACAGCAAATTGTTGCGAACACTATCCGATACACTGGACCTAAAATACTAGAGGTCAAGAAAATGCCTACGAACAAAAAGAAGAGAAATCTACACACCGCCACACTCTACCATTATGTATCCGTCCCCTACCCACTGCAATTGTTATACCTTGCCATAAACAACAACACAATTTGCATCTCCATCCGTGGCACGTCCAGTCCCTCGATCAGCCCAGCCAGCTCATGGTGCATATACCCTGACCAGTCTTTAAGCCTGTACGCCTATTCTTTCGTTTCTCTCCTTTCTCTTTTCATGTCTGAAGAAGAAACCCTCTCCGTCGCCGCTTCGCCTAACTTGCTACCTGGAATAGCGCACAGAGCTGACACTACACCAAACCTTTCGTACGATGCAAACCCATAACCAGTTGACATTAAACTGACACAATTAACCATGCAGTCTCACTATCTACTCCAAACCGTTCACGAACAAGCCCCGCTTGTGGATTATGTTTCTGAAATTGCGTGATCGTCTCCGTTCCTTGGCCAGACGTTATATCAGAAATATCTGCCACAGCGCCTGCCCTCCGCTCAACCATCAGCCTGGCTTCCCGCATGAATCGCGAGAATCAGCACTTACATATCAGATAAAACCAGACATGCAGCGAAGTGGCTGCTGTTGGGCTCGATAAGAAATGCGGAGGACACCAAAACTGGTTACTACCATAAGACCGAGGGACCTTTGAGCAACTTTCTACTCTTGACTACTCCGATCTGAGCTCTATCGCCAATAGAGTTGCTCTCACCTCGCTTGATCCTCCTGGTGGCGTGATCTACGAAGCTTGCAAGGTCGTTTCTGGTGTTGGTGTTGGTGATGAATATCCCATACGATAGCGTCGCGGTGTCGGGAAATTCGCATTGGCTAGGGTCAAGGAGAATTAGCAACACGTTTATGATTCGCCCAGGTCTGAGCGAGTATGAGGCCAACAAGAATTATTCGTTGACGAATATGACGATGACGGTGGCATCATGCCGCAAGCCTTGTCGTCTGTCAAGCTGAGAGACCCACCGATACTGATCTACGTCTCGCGCAGGTCACCTCGTTAAAGCGCAAGGCCTTCATCATTCTAGTCAATTCGTCCCCCCCCCTATAAATCCTCGTACGACTTCGTCGCCAAAGCCCGCAGCCAACTTGAGTCAGACGGATGGTTGACCGACGATACCATGGAGCTATTCATCATAATTCTCGTCGAAAAAGTGGACACAAGCCGCCAATTCTTCATCATTGACTACCAACTGATTAAGGTCTACCAGCTACTTCCACCTTTCCCGGCCTTCAAGACTATCATCTGCGATACTGACCTTATTCCCCTACACTTGCTGGGTGATTGGGCTCTGGTCATCACAACACAATCGATTCCGTTGTAGATGACGACAAGTATGCTATTGGGTCGAAATGTCTATGCAGTGGACCTGACTGTATGTATAGGATGGCCTCGACAGGAAGGCGATTATAGCTGTGGTCCCTTTGTTTTCTCTGCTGCCGACATTCTGACCAAGGGCTCGAACCTTCACGAGGCTTTCCCCCCAGCCTCTCAAGCAATTACTTTTGTAGCTGCTCTTAAAAGCCGCCGAGGACTCTATTTCTATCAAAACCTGTCCCTAGAATTGCCTTTGGACCTGCCATTCTCTGCACCGCCCTTCAACAGCTCAAAATGTCTATTAGACAGGCCCCCTCGTGCTAATCTGGTTACGTTGAACACTCAGCCGATGGGATTGGTATCAGAAAAACCAAGAACAATGCATACGCACTGCACAGCCTGCACGAACAAAATGTATCGCGACGCCATGTCCCGCGTTGTCTCGCGTTCTCAACCTTGGAGTTACATACATGACGTATGCTCGCGATTGTTTTGATACAGAAAGACCTATGACCCCTTCACGTACGCGTGACCTTCCAAGAATTCAATCACAACAGGCTTCCCCTTGTCTCTCCTTTTACTCACAGCTTGTTACTCTCAAAGTAACATGCGTACCAACGAAATTGTACCTTCACCGCCAGGGAGCGACTGCAGCACAATCGCCGACACAGGTCGTCTAACGAGATTTCGGGCCGACGCCAAGGCTACACCACATGACCTTGAGACAACATATCCCGTATAACGTAGATCGGTATGCTTCCCCAAGGAAGGGACGATAGTCCTGAAACGCCGTCGCACCATTCGACAAAGTACATATGACGCTGTCGGTCACGATGGAAGTTTTGCGCACTAACTGCCCAGTCTTGGCGCTGACCAACTGGCTGGTTATACTTATTCATTTAACTGGGTCGCCGCGCATTCCCTTCAAATTCTCCATCATCTGCGCCACATGCAACATCGCAAGAATACATGCTCTCGACCTGGTATCGAACAATTGGCCATTTCCCCATCTTGCTTGATGCGTTATCCATTGTGCAGCTTCCGTCACTCTCACGCTGATGGCCCACATCCCTTACCGCAGTTTCTTCGACTTTGCGCCGCTCGTGATGACGAACGAGACCGTTAGACATCCGACTAGCTATTTATGGGGTGGAAGCCATGACCACGTCATCATACGTAGCCGAGATCGACGACCTTGATGAGAGTATAGAAGTCGATACCGAGGTCATAGCATTTCCGGAGCTCGCCTGATCACCGAACCGCCCCCGTTTCGAAACGACAGAGACGAACGACTCTCGCCTCAGCCCCCAATATACCGAACGATCCATAGTTGTGATTAAAGGACGTAGCTACAATATAAATCAGATAGTGGTTTCATCAAGTTTAGCAGGAGTCATAACTCTGATAGCGAGAGGGCAACGTTATATCCTAATTCGCGGAAACGTAATAATGCCTCTACGAAGAGGGTAGCCTGATTCAAAACGCCCAAGACTAGGTCCTGTAGTTTACGCCATTTATCACAAACTTCATACTTGTTGCTCTAGGCTTCCGGATCTTGACGCAAGACCGCACCGACCATGGGCACTGGGACCAAAGTCAAAGCACATGACGATAGAGCTGACCAATACTGAAGCTCACCCCCTAGGACTACAGATACTTGTCTTATATAGATGGCTGTGCCTTCGTTTCTGGAAGCCCAATGCCACGGTTCGCTTGTTGTAATTCCCGTGTCTACCGTACTACGTCACAATTAGAATAATTTCCGTTTGAGTCGTCACTGCGCCTTCGTTGCGTGATGTTGTCAGGAAGATATCCTGCTAACTTCGAAGCTATCGGCTATTTCAGCTACACTATCAAATCAGGGGCCTTCAGTCGTGTGCCAGCATCTGTGTTAATTAAGCAAGGTATCGCCCTGAGCTGTATAAATTCGACACTTAACAAATAAGACTCTTCTAATACTTCAGATATCATTTTGAACAAGTTCTGAGTCTCCAATCTTGTCCTTGAACACTGGACGTGGTTGCTTGGGAGAAACCGCTGTATTATTAGTTCATCGGTTGACAGCATATGTAACAAGACAATGGCTTACTCGCACAATCGATAGCCGAAGCATCAACCCTAGAGTCCATGTTCTAACTGGTATCAAATGATCTACTCAATAGTCAGTATCAGTTACGGTTGTATCAGATTGGCTTTTCATAACGGTTTCGACGATAATAGTCCCGAGTAATGCTCTAGTGTGCCAGTTCACATTTATAGGTAATGAATTCGATCGAGGGTCCTACGCCGAGTCGTTTCAAGCCCACCTGACTCATCGAGCCAATTGTCGATTAATTCTCTGAACAGTTGACGTCACTGCCTATCCTCGCAAAAAACAATGTCGTATGCATACTCCGACAGGTATCTTAGAAGTGAATGAAAAGAGTCAGTACACTCAAGGCCAAGCGACGCAATCAGGAACATTGGGGACTACAGGCGGTTTTGAAAATCAGCGTTGAGTTAACTTGTGGCATCTCAATCGAGTCAAAAACCATCGAATTGTGGATTCGTATCTTCACGCGTTATCATTACTGACTTAATGAAATCTCACAGGCAGCCTACATGACGCCGCTTCATTTGCGAAACTTCAAGGCTGACCAGCGCTTAGACAGAAAAAGTACTTGAGGCTCTTCCTCGATCAAGCTGTCAGGCCACACTTTAACACTAGGGCCAAACTGAATCTAGCACCAACTGGAGATATCGCTGCCTTTGACTTTACTGTTGGCAAAGGCAGTCTTGATATTAACCCAAGCTTTGTCCAAGAGTATTTCTGCTGAGATCAAATCTCGGCATTGTTCTCTTTGGGGCAGAGGAATTTCAGTTCCTGGCCATATACCATAGCCTTTCATTTTCACCTGTAACTTACGCTACGAGAATGGTCTTATACCCGAATCAGGCAAACCTCTAGAACTTTACCCAGGCAAGAGCATATCAGCAGCTGAGATGACTCCGATACTTAATCTCAACCTGAATATTAATCTCCCTGCGAGACGATCGTTAATATGGCTAATTTAGATGTCAAGGCGGAGGAGCAGCCTGGTTGGGCCAGACTTTTACGACGTGCAAGTCCTAGTCTCCTCTATCATTGCTGGTTAGATAGCTCTGTAAAAACTACTACTTCTCTGTTGCGTTTTTAAGATTTTTTTAATACCAAGGATTTATCTACTGCCGCATTTCAAAGGCTGTAAAGGCATCGAAGAATAGTCTACTGCGACCGACAAATCGGTTGTCTTTCCCTTAGTGTTAATGGTTGCAATGTTGTCCTCAAATCGCTCCTGGTAAAACTAAGAGGACCCAATACGTTACCAGTCTCTTATTTTATTAAGGATCTCGGCGACCAGTCCATCATGTGGCTCCTTTCTCGTAGCGCGATGTAGGAAATAGTCCACATACTTGCCCTTTGAGGCTGATTTGTTTACCAAGTTGACCCTAAAGCGTCTTGTGGAAGATGATTTTTGGGAATCTGTCTTCGAGTTTCGAGCCCTTTCTTAGTAACACCATTTAGCTCTCTCTTACTAGCTAAGTAATCCCATTAGTGCCTGCACATAATTTCAGATGTTCAATTGTAAATAGGGCCAAGAAATAAAGTTGGATGTGATGATTTGTCACAGGTGGTAATCTTTGCTACCCTATAGATATCCCTTACCTAAAATGGAAACTTGAGGGTCAGCTGCCACACTAAGGTGCCTACGACACCAGTAAAGGTGCTCTTGTGAAAAAGTCGGCGCTCTTGCGACAAACATCCACTATAGTAACCACTTTATTAACATCCCGCGATGATCGCTATACCCTGGACTTGAACGCTAGGAAAAGATGGCTCTTTTGTTCCTTTTTCTTAAATCTTTTTGGACAAATCCTTAGGCTGGTCTTCATCTGCGTTTTGGCATGAGTTCACACGACTTTATTTCTTGACCTGCGGCCTAGATAATGGACGAATCGCTGAGCCACTATGCGGACAATTTTATCAATAAATATTCGACGGTGATGGCCTTGGCATTTAAAAACAGAGAGGACAAGGGTCAACGTTGAATTAGAGTCACAAGGCAGGCTTCTTCATTTCTTACTGACGGGCATATCTCTACTTATCTCTAAGGGTGCTTATCAGAACGATACCTCTTGGCTGGGAAATTCGCTTCGGATTAATCTCTATCTAGGAAATGCCCTGGAATTGACAGAGACTGTCACAGGTGGTGAGGGTTCTGGTCTTGGTGATGTAAAGCCGAGTGGAGATATCAGAAGTTAGCGCCATAATAAACCTAGCTGCAAACCAACAACAGCTTGATCTCTCACTCTGCTCCGATTGCAACAAAAATCCCAAATCGCACAAGCAAACCCATTCCTCATCCGTCATCTCTCAGATCATTTCCAATACCTCCTTGATCCATTCCCATGGCATTCAAAACATCATCTAGCTAGCCCATCTGCTCATCCGTCGAACCAGCCAACTTGTCAGGGTCAATCGTCCACAGCCTTTGTCGTAGACCAACTGCCTTCTTAATCCGCTACTCTTTCGCAATATTATCGGCAGACCGTAGTTTCAGCTTAGCGCCCAGAACCTTCCCTTCCTTTTTTCCATCGTCTTGCCGCTGCTGCAACACATTCAATGCACTCTCTGTAAGAGGATGAGGAGACACGGTCGAGATAGCACAAGGGGTCGCGATTTAGAGCAGCGATACGAGGCGCTCCGTAAGACATTTGTAGAGTCTAATAGAGAAGGTATAGGTTGTCGATCCCGAAAGCCAGAACATTCTCAGCTTGGTTGATCTATCTGCCAAAAGCAGTAAAAGCCCCACCAGAGTCATCGACCATAAATAGACTCTGTTCTTAAGCCGGGCTTCCGGGTTTAGTTGGCGAGTCACCCTCTCCCTCCTGGGAACTAAATAGTACCTCAGCTATTGAATACTGATTCACGACCAGCAGTAGACGGCGGAACCACGCCGACATGAAGCAACGAACATTTCAGAGAGGGTATGTCAGAGCCGTTCTCAATGCTGACATCTCCGCACCTCAATCAACTTCGTTCCTCTGCTGGAACGAAAACTCGGCAACGAATCCACGAATTACCCAGTCATATACCGCGGTACGGAAACAAGACCGTCCTATGGCAACGGCATGTATAGCACGACAGCAGATGATGGCGGGTGCCGGCTGTTTCCAACGGGGCTGGTACATACTAGGGTAAGGATTTGGATGAAGCACCTTACAGGCTGTGTTAGAGTGGTAAATATGGAAATGTTTTACACTTAAGAAGTTAAGGGAGAAATATATCTCTTCATCGAGCTAAGTAACTCAAACGTCGTTCTAGCTTTTCGGCTTTTTAATAACTGAGACATTGACTGTTGATCACTGAACCGCGCAGTGAATGTCCTTCTACCCACGCGTATGAACCTTTCCTAACGTAGTTTCTTTCTTTAGCTTCATTTTCATGATACCGTCGTCAAGAGCTCGTGATATGCTTGAGAGATTTGATCTACTTGGCACTCTGAGGTATGTTATGACTTGGGTTCGAGATCTTCAGAAGGTTACATTTTAAGCCATTACGCTCTGTGTCACAGACTATGGATTTGAGACGCCCGATGTTGTCTTTTTAAGCAAAACATCCGCCCCAGACGGCCATACCCTGGCTCAGTAATGTAAACTTCAAGTTAGACCCGATACTATATACAGCGGTCCTAGACCAGACAGCAAAAGCTATGCAAATGTGGACATAGGAGGTCGAAAAAGAGATGAATGATCGAGAAGTCGTCTCTGTCCAGGCCGTGGTTTGTAAGGTTTGAGTCTTGTGTGTGTCTCTGTGTGGTGGTGTTCTTAGCGCTTGGGACTTTGCGGCGTGTATGATAGTGGAGAATAGTGCATACATAAATCACCTCGTTGCCCAGTTGTAAATGAAAGATTGGGGCTTTGTCTCCTGAATGATTGTAAGAGAAGAGCATCGGGGCCAGGTCATCGATTGTAAATCACACAATTTTTAACACGTTTCTAACGTTCGTCTGGCTGACTCTGGCTTTTGGTACTTGTTGGACTGTGTGGTAGTGGCTATCGTCTATAAGAAGGCTCTACTTACTACAGATTGATCCTGTTGGAGCTATCGCTCGGTCCGGCTTCTTATTCGGAAATGCAATACAACCAATAATAGGATTACAGTCTATTCATACATAAATCCGACAGCCTTGCAAGTAGTATCTCATTTATTTCTTAAGGTAGTAATATCTCTCCACAAAAGAGAAATAACCCACTATCGATATATTGAACTGAATCCACACACGTAAATATAGCCCCTAAGCAAGTTTGAGCCATAGCCCGGGTGTGCCAGTTAGTCCCTTATGCCTTATTCTCCCTAGTGTACGAGATAAGACTATCAAGCCAGTCCTGATGTCCAAGCAGCATGGGATTTGGCTTCTGCTTGGCTAAGCCAGCTGCAGGCTTACCAATTTGCGATTCTTGCGTTAGAACTCGAACTACTCCCCATTCCAAGTCTTCAATGATCCAGGCGTGATATACATCAAGCGCTGATTCTTCATCTCCATCTTGCGAAGCCCGCCAAGCGATACGTCCAGGATTGTTTTCTGTTGGAGCTACGGACTCGAAAACCTTGGCGGGAAGAGGCGCAAAGCCAAAAGTAGAGAATTTGAATTCGTCTCCTTCTCGGAGGACGGGACCAGACGGTGGTGGTGTGATTTGAGAACAATTTCCATAGTAGGATTCCCACTTGCTGATATCAACAAGAAAGGGCCAGATTTGTGCGGCAGTTAAGTCTTTAACGATAACCTCATTGGAAACGAAATTGTCGGTTGTACCTGGAAGATACTTTTGGGGCCAGAAAATATCAGAAGGCATTGTAATAGTGATGGGCTAGTTTCTTTAAAGACTTGTTTTGAAGTTGACAAAGAATTGAGATTGTGTTATCTGATGAGGGATAGAGAAGATATATGTATTCTTAGACGTAAAGTAGGCCGAGTAAAAGACACGTAACACACCTATGACTACTATGCCACTTTGCGTTTCTAAGGAAGATACTGCACCTCCGCTTTCATGTACGTAAATACGTACTTAGAGTTTTATCAAATAATGGAGATCTCCCTGTGATTGCGAAAGTTGAATACCAATAGTCTCAATTTACTTCCCCATTTGCCAAAAACTCTACCATGCAGCCATCCGTCCTCAATTATGTATTCTTTAGCGTATTCGCGCCCCTCAGTGCAGCCTTTGCTCCTGGGCTGAAGGTTGCTTTATCTCTGGAACGTGCGACTCAGGGTATTAGCATTTCGCCAGATGGACGTCGATTCCTCTCTCAGCGATTCTCGACAACCGAACCTCCCCAGGTTGTCGAGCTCCTCTCCGATAATACCACCACGCCTTACCCGAACACAGCATGGAATACTTACAACTCAAGTGTTGATCCGAAAACAGCCTTTGTCAACATCGACGGTGCTCGTCTTAGTCCCGACGGTCGTTACTGGATAGTTGATGGGGGCACTACGGACGAAAACAGAGCTGTCATTAATGGTTCTGCAAAACTAGTTGGTGTGAACCTGAGCACAAACACCGTCGACAAGATATACTTTCTCGATAATTTGACGACTACTGGAAGTGGCGTTGACGACGTGCGCTTCAACGGTGACTACGCTTATCTGAGCGATACCGTGGGAGCACTGATCGTGTTGGACCTAGCCACTGGCGAAGGTCGGCGTGTGCTTGAGAATGATCCTTCCGCGCTTGCCTTCTTTCCAATGTCGTATAATGGAAGCCTCGTTCCCGGATACGGAGCCCCAGGCAGTACCCTTTCTGTCGGCCTCGATCAGATTGAAGTGTCCCCTGATGGTGCCTACCTGTACTACCAACCATGTAATGGTGGGCTGTACCGTATCAAGACAGAGTACGTCAACAAGGCCTTGGCGAATGAGACGCTTGCAGCCAGTTTGGGTGACTATGCAGAGCCCTTCGCCGACACCCCCAGTACAGGTGGCAGCACTATTGACGGAGACGGCAATATATACATCAGCGACACGAATCTTCTGGCTATCTGGGTCGTCCGGCCAGACGGCACCACCTCAATTCTTGTCCAGGACGATGCGCTCGTTTGGACTGACTTGATGTGGGTAGATGCAGATAAGAATCTCTGGCTTCCTGCATCTCAAATGCGGCCTGGTGCGGATGGACTCATGGCTGAGGGCCCTAACTACATCTTTACCTATCCCATTGATGCTGGGCCTTCTCCAATCGACCATGCATAGGTTTATTTCTCATTATGGATGGATTTGAGATCATGACTGTTCAGAGTGTGATGAGGGATCGAGATAGGATTATTCAGGATACTTTCTCTAGTTCGACTTTATTAGGATATCTAGTTAAAGTACATTGAGACTCCCTTGATAGAGATGGAAATACAGAAAATGAAACTTGTTGTAATATCCAGTCTGTCTAGTTACTTATTATTAAAGGGTATATTTTGTGCTATGTTTACTATAGTTGTTTATAATGTCAAAGACAGCGATGCGTTTCTTAGTATGACTTCTTTGACGCGTATGTAAACGTCATGTGTTACACAAAGCTAGCTGCTTCCAGCTTCACTAGTTTGGAATTCTCGGCTAGAAGGCCGAGTTTTTGTTCTATAATGTTGGTGCTAGGAGAAGATAGCGGTGGCACTCACGTGAATATAGACAGTCTTATTCAAATCCTGTTGATGAAATGGGGGTTTGTGCCCTACAATGACTTATCCTATCCTGCGACTTTGCTTAAAGGAAGAGTATGCTGGTGTGGTTGGTTTGTGTCACCTGAAGTATTCACGACCGCTATTTCCACCATGTCATGTCCAGACTCCTACATAAATCCGGTCGAGCAACAAGCCACAGCATAACAATAGGGAGGAGTTGGAGAGGAGCTTTGTCGCGTTTGTGTTTAGGCATGTTAGGGATTTGACTGGGGGGTGGATCGATGGGCTTGAGGAGGACCAAGGTAATTGGTGTCCCCATAGAGAGTGTAGAATAGGAGAGCTAATGCTTTGTACTAGATGTAGCTACAGGGAACACAGTTGGTATTGCAGCCTCGACCCTGAATAACCATTAACTCCAAAACCAACTCATGAACCCGGCAACCGACAGTGTATCCGGCAAAAGCATCGCAACGCTCGAAGTATGCCAATGGAATGCCAACACAGACAACTCTGACATACCTAAAGCAACCTTCACGAACGACCCATGCGCAGAACATGTGACGCGTCAGTCAGAATGTCTTTATCTAGCAACGAACCCAGTAGAAAAGGAAGTTTCAGAAACATCGCCACAGAACGGAACAGAAATTGTGCATTCTTTACGGCCAGGTAAATGTAAGCTCGTTTTGCCATAGCGAAATTGCACCCAACTGACACCAACGTAAATAGGGATACAAGGAGATAATAACTAGCATAAGTAGGCGCAGACAGAGGCCGTTGAGAATACCGTTGTTGAGACATTTCGTGCCATAGATCGGGATATATAAAAGGGACAGATCAATCACAACGGAGAGAAGGAGGGCGAAGAGCCAGGGAATGAAGTTACGACATGCTCTTTCTACTTTCCTTTTCAGAGAATTGATAAGAGGTAGGCCCGTGGAACCAAAACGCGGTATTTATGTAAAATGTGGCTTAAACAATAGAAATGGATGAGAATAGGTGACAATGGGATAGATATGGGGATGGTTGGTATGGCGAAATGTTTATTTAAGACTAAGCTTATATAATTTATAAAGCTTGACAGTATTATCCACTCTAGAGTTGAATTGGCAATTCTTTCTGATGAAAAGAAGTCACTAGTGTTTTCTATACTGGTACTCGTTCTATTGCTCCTTGGAGTCTCTTGAGGAAGGCTTCAATGGCCGGCATGCCGACAGTCATGGCTACGATGGAGCAGGAGGGCATGGGCCGACTGGACAATGACCACAGGATCGTGCATTGGTGGAAGGGGAAGAAGTGTACTTTCGGCGCCCGAAGGAAAATACGAGGTAGATTGATATTGGGATTGTGCAGAGGAGCTGCCGAGTTGGTGAGACGGGGTAAGAAGGAAGGGAGGGAGCTTATAGTTGAGGTATTGGTTTGACAGAATATGCTAGAAAGTGGAAAGAGTCTAAGTGACGTTTAATAGGAACTCATGGCGCATAGTATTTATGCAGAGATTTAGATAAAACGTTCGTCGTGGATTCCATCGTCAGATGTGCATTCAACCATTCTTAGTGGCTTTTATCTCATTGATCTTTGATCTGCAAGATTTTTTTTTCACTTGTCGACCAACCCATTCCGTCACCACTTAAAGCGTTATGGTTGATTATACTACCTGGTAGTGTACACTCCAAGCGAGATTGGTATTCTTATTAAAGACCAGCTAGCACTGCCACATCTGTGCAACAAGACTGGCCTGTATCCTTCTGTTCAGTGTTTAGGTACAATGACACTGCGTTCGTCTGGTTCTTTAACTAGTAGATCAACTGATCATTCTTTCAATGTTCATGATTCCTAGGCAGTGACTTAAGGTGTGAAATGTCGCTACCCGCCATCACGTTACGCAGGCTGGGTCTTGAATCTCATAAAGATATCTCAATCCTTTTCTCTCCCGAATCTAACGATAACCTCTTAACCAAGACTAAACTCCAAACATCGACCACCCATCATATCTCTCTCTGAGACCTGAAAGTCACTCAACAACAACCAATCCGGAACACTCGAACACAGTCCGCTACCCCCTCCACCCAGAACGAACACACGTGAACTAACCATCGACAGCACCTCTGTGGCGTAAAGCTCACAACGGATTCCACACCCAGCAAAAGGCTACGCATCTGGAAAATTTACAGAGGGAACATGATTCTCGCAACCCTCGGCTACTTCAATGTAACTGACCTCCAAGCCCAAACTCAACCAAACCTCCAACAACGGGCCCTCGACCATGTTCACTTCCCAGACCGTATCCCATCCAATAGCCTTCTTTACGCAACGCAAATTCGTCGCTGATAAGCTCATCCACGACCACGTCTGGACGGTCTGTGGCCTAGATGCATCTGACAAGCTACGGCGGTGTCGTAAGCCTCAGGATAGATGCCTGGATCATATCGCCAAGGAACTTGCGCTGAATATTCTGCCGTTCGATTTGGTTGCGATAAAGGGTGCTTTGAGTAGAGACCCCGAGTCAGCTTATTAGTGGTGGAAACGGAATAATGCGCAGAGAGCTCTGGAGAAGAGTGTGGTTGCGGATAGACTCGAGGATCTTGATCCGACGTCAGACGCGATCTAGGTTTAACAGCCGCCACCTATAGCTGGCATTACCCCTCAACCCCCCACTCCAATTGTAGTATCTTAGAACCCTTCAATATGAGCATCACAGCGTATCTCTAATAGCGCCCTCGCAAAAGCCAAACAAGCTATCCTTCCCCCTATCTAAGCAAACCAAAATTACCTCGCCGCGGCAAAGGGCCTTGTCATAAAAGAAGAAGCTCGAGGACAAGCAGAGGTTGATTTCATTCTTTTTGGAGACTCTTATCGTAAGGTACTTATTATTGAGAAGGAAGCGTATTATGGTGCGTATGCTGCGGCTGTTAGGCGGAGGGTGGGGTTTGGGAACGATGCCTTTATTGTCTTATTTCTAGGAATGTGACATAGAAACGCGGTATTGAAATAGAGTATTGGGATGTATGGCATCTGAAAGTCTCGGCTATTCGTCTCGCTCTTTACTGTTAAGGATATTGAGTAGACTTATCTTCACTTGCTTTGTTTCTGACATACCCGCTACGGCGACATTGAACTCGCTTTATAATGACGGCCAACGACCCGTTATATCTGGATATCTTTGCGATATCTGTTCAAATCGCCGATAGTGTTAGACTTGCTGATGTTAGTAAAAATAGCGTTTGGGCGGTCGTGGTCTTTTGTCACGTCAATCTCGGCGGCGGCGACGCTGTTAGTTGAGAGCCGAGAGTCGAGAGTAGCGATGTTAGAGGTAACCTTGTCGAGATATCGTTTGATCTGAGCGGACATGGACCTCTTAGAAGGGGTGGCGATAGTGACTGTTGATGTCCGTTTGGAGGTCCGGTCGCGTGCGCGGACACGGCGCTGGGAGATGTAATTAGAAAAGGGCAAAGATGATGTAAAACATAGTAAGTGAACTCGTTGGTTGGCCTCATCAGCATCCGAGTTCTCGCGAGAATGGACAGGGCGACGACTGCGCTTCTTGCCAGCAGCAGAGACGAGGGACGTATCACCAACTCCATCTCCATAGTTTCTAGCATCAGGCAGAACGGTCTCGTCAGGATCAACCACAGCAGAACCATCATCTTCGGTAATCACATTCCTCGCAACCTTAAAATGTACCCTCGCAGCCTTGATATCAGCAAGTTTCAGGTGAGGATAACCACCGTCCCGTGTGGTAGCGACTTCAACCAGGAACTCTTTGTTCTCCTCGAAGTTCAGGTACGCCATCACGGTCCTCAGGCCATAGAAAATAGTAAAGCTTCATTTTTTAGGGAATATGTCACTAAGCCATTCCCAGGGCTAGAAGCCCATTATGTTTGGGAGGCGGCGGGATATACGGGCCAGGCGGTTCTTGCTCTTACTTTTATTCGGGCGAGCGCTAAGAGTAATGACGATTTGGCTGTCAGAGGGTTCGTCGAGTTTGCCGGAGGGTTAATCTTCGAGGTCTTCGGAGGTGGCATCGTCGTCAAGGATCGAGGGAGGAAGTGTCAGGGGGACAGAAGAAGCCATATCGATATTATTGAGGGGGGACGATAAGCTAACGCGGGAGAGAAAGGGCATATGAAAAGGCATGTTCGATGGAATATTAGGCACGTAACAGAAAAAGACAAAAAGAATGTGATAATGAAGAGAGGGAAAAGCGGTTACTCTTGGCAACAGCCTACAGCCCCACGCAGCGTGAGTGAATATAACATGATGCAGCTAGAGTCCCACACACCAATACCAAGACCAAAGCTGATTGAAAAGTTGCATTTCACTTCATAAGGACATGATGGAGACGAGGGCATCGCAGAGTTCGTGACGCGTATAGAGGTTAATTGACTTTATTGTTTTAGGTGAAGTGTAGTACCTGTTCTTGGTATGGAGCTTAGGTCATGGTCTCTCTAACCTATCATCTCTATCCGTAATTGAATCTTAATTAACACTACCGAGTATCTATTTTACCGAGCTCGTAACTCAGTCGAAAGCGAACCAACAGTGGTATTTACATGCCAAGTCACTGACATGCTGTGCAGTCACTAAGCACATACTCAAAATGAGAAGTTTGCACAGTCAACAGCAGCAATCTCTACTACATGCTAAGTCATTGATGTTGTGCCGACCAGGTGTTGAGTTTGAGCATTTTTACAATCCATAACTATATTCCAGACCGGGCTTCTAGGTGGGAGGGCTTGGATTAATTTGTCTTATAGATATGGATTTGGTACAAAGACGTTACTTCATCTAATCAGCCGCCTACCACTAGGACTGCCAAGTTTGCGCCGAGCGTTTACGGGGACTTTTCACAGCCGTTCCAATAACTTGAGAGTTTACAATCACATCCGCTATGATGATGGAGAGGTGGAGTATATACGTCGCAGCGATATAGGGCATTGGCTACGAGCTCGACACGCGTCTTCTAGCAAAGGCTGGAGTCTACATTAGGAACAAAGAGGGAATGAAGCTCACTGAGCGAAGTTTGACAGCAATGACCCGAAAATACGTTCTAGATACCATTCTTGACCCAAACCGACCGTCTATGAGTTGAATAAACTCTCCGTGGACATACCCTGTCGTTGACCAACCTGTTTCAGCAACGTTCAAGTTTTGGTAGTTTTGGTCGTGTGGATGCAAGTCAAGCCTGCGTGAGACGAAAATCTAGCAACATCCACAAAACAGCATCAAAAAGCCAAAAACATTATTATCACTGGAAATGTAGTTCCTTGAGTGGTTCAGGTTTATTTCGTTGACACACTTAGATTGTTAGTAGAAAGATTATGTAAGCTTCCTTTCGTTACTCCGGCACCACGCTGTCTTCTTAAGCACTTTGCTTCATTTCACTCGCCTCCATCGGAGGTTAAGAAGGTAACTACTTTATGATTGGCGATACTGAAGAGACCATAATATCATAGCTTGGCCTGGACATGCCCTTGGATAATTGATCTAGCATCTTCGAGACGACGCTAATAGTTATTACTTAGCAGGATATCGTGTTGCGTGGAAAAGGATATAAGATAAAAAAGTCAACCGAGAGATGAGATAAAGATTGTGGGGAGGAGTGGAAGGGTTAAAGAAGTTTAAAAGGAGCGACAGGCTGCAGCTCCCATTCATGACGAAATGATGGATCAAGCAAAGACAAATTGACAGCGAGCTAGACATAATATGAACCGTGGCTATAGCGGCATAATCGTTCGTATTACTGTAGCCTGTCTGCGGAATTGATAATGAAAGAATATAGGAATCCGACGACATAATTGAGCACAAATCTCAGAGCTTCATTTTCCACCGCGTTTGCCTGTTTCTCAACGTATCCAAGAGATCCTGCTGTTACTGTGAATCAGATCGTGGCTGTTTATTTGCTTGCTACATTAGCCTGTCGTTCACTACCTTATTTACGCGGCCTCCTTTCGGTAAACAAGTGACAGTATCCCATCGTCATGCGCGGCTGATAATATCCTTGCTTCAATCCACTTCTCTTGTCTGGTATTGCCTGAGTGGACGACTGTATATGACTGTTAAACTCGTAAGATATTTAAAAAATCTGTCGGATATCGACTTTCTTAGATGGTTCTTACCTATAGGGAAGCGACATGGCATTCACATAAAATTGTTATGTAAAAGACAATCAATCGCAAAAGTATAGTCTCTCGCTATTTAAACCGAAACTAATACCTTCAATCTTGATTCACCGTCAGAAGGCACACTAATCCTATCTCACTATACATTTCATTAACTATCCACCCACAATTCTTTCATCATATTTAAGTCCAACAGCATCGACCAGATCTGCCAAATCACATGAAAGATTACATCCCTAAGTCACAAAACGGCATCAATCCAAAGATAGTCTTCTGGTCCCACATCCGCAGCACCATCCTCCTCGCCCTCAGGCCCGCAGCCTCCGAATCGCAAAGCACAGCTAAAATACCACATTTCGCAGAGCATCGTGTCTCCAAGCCCCGCAACTTCTGGCCGCTTGTTAGTCGCTGTAACCTCAACCACAGCGGTCGAGATGCGCACGGCGGGAAGTTTAATACCCTTATTTTGGTAACACTTCGTGATTTAGTTAAAGATTTATAGCGTAAGGCGGTCAGACATGGTGCGCCGATGCTCTTGCCTATGGGCTGGACTTCAGGAAAGAGCTTCAAGCGGGAGAGGGAGGCGGGGGAGTGGTTATTAGACCTTAGCAGCCTGGACGCTTTTAGTGCTGCCAATACTGTTCGAGGGCATGGGGATAAGTTCTTGCAAGCTGGTTATCGATCTATAACGCTTTCTCGTGTCCGCCTAGAAGACCTGGCCACGATACTTGGCCGTCTGAGCTTACGAGATATCAGCGTTATGAAGGGATTTGAGGTAAGAGTCGATTCACCCCGAGCAGGCAGGATGAGACTATGGCTGACCTTTACTCTGATCATCACTGCAGGATACCCATGTACCCAAAATTGCATCGCAAGAGAGTCTTGAGAATAGCTAAATCGAAACAGGGGCTGGGCGGAAGTCCCAAGCGCTCACGACAGACAAAGTTAAAAGATGGCAGAAGCTCAAAGTGATCAGAGTACTGGTCTGAGTCAATCACGGCATTGCATAATATTCTGAGACAGGCTTTCTTACTGCAATAGATCTTGGCCGATGGTAGCGGTTAAAGGAGGCCGTGACCGGTGAAGAAGTTGTATTTAAAGAATGCCATCCGTTGTATTCGAAGAAATGCAAAACTTGCCGTTGCGCGAGCTACAGAAGCTTAATTCTCCTCAATATCATTTCAAACGTACCACTTCAAAGGGAACCAGAAACGCTCCATGCGTCTAGTTCCACCATCTGTATTTGAAGAAAGCTAAGCCAAGTAAGGCCAGGATGCGCATTGTAGTATCTAGTGATGACAGGGTATCACTATACGTATCTTGGTGATAATGCGCGCAGTATGTAAACTCTTGTCTTATGATGTTTCTTGCTGGACCCTAGCGTAGCGGTCTCAAACGCAGTACTCTGAGGTGCTGCATCTTATCGTGTCTGTTATTTCTGATTTGACAAGAGGATGGTAGTCCTTGCTCGTTCTTCTTTTGGGCACCTCGAAGGCGGTGCGGGGTGTTCACGAACTTGAGTCTATTAAGTCGATATCGGCTGGCTATTACCTCAGCCGTGTTGGAGGTGTGGAAGCTCCATGTCTATCTAAACTACGAATTCCACACTCGGCAGACTCAGGCATACTCTGCTCGAAACTCAACTAAAATCTACCCTATAGCAGCCACAGCGCAGCCTCCTTCACCTCGCCCTTTCCTAACCACCCAAGCGCCGCCCCAAAAAGCAAAGTGTGAAACAGCCAAGGCGCCCGCGCTCACTGTTTATATAGACGGTTTGTTGACCCACTGAGCTTGAGGTACCAATATCTTGCAGCACATAACTCCAATACCTGCAAACAAGCCTCCTGCACAGTTTGACACTAGTTCTGCAAGGTAATTGTGCAATGTGGCCAAGCGGTGATGCGTGAGGCTTAACTAACCGTGTCTCGGTCAGACGAGAGTGGAAGCCTTGACAAAACGATTCCAGATAGCGGGCCTATCCTGGTATAACGATCGAATATCATACGTAAATTGGTCGTCCCTAGTACATACGACCAAAGGTAGTGGAAAATACGGGATCCCGTCCGCTCTCCAATAGTCAAGCCACTAACCGGCGGATTAGTAGTTGGGTCGGTGACGACCAGCGAATCCCCGCAGTTGTATGTTTTTGCCATTTTTAGTTACTGCAATCCCGGCAGTCTTTTAGTACCCTAAACAGAAAATATCACCATCACCGTTGTGCGCGCTTTGTATATCTAATTTTCGACTTTATTGCCTAAAGACTAGCTGAGACAAAAGGTGTTGTGATAATTTTTATTTTGACAGTACGGCGTTGCGAAATTTATGAATGTCTGTCGTTTGTCCATTCGGCAGACTGTCTTCGAAAATCCCTGGCGTTAATGCCTGGATGGATCTTTGTGACAGAATGACTTTAAAGACGAGTCATGCTAAATTTTCATCTATCACTTGTCCTCAAAGTCAACACAGGTGGTTATTTGAAGTTGGTTTTGAGGACGAGCGTTGACGCCCGTTATTGAATGGAGCGAGACCCTTGTGTCATCCAGCCAGGTGATGAATAAAATCTCGATTGGGGCCAAGACCATCTTCTTCCATAGCACCAAGAATAGTGGAGGCTGCCACCTTATGGTTATATTTGTATCATTATTAGATGAGCACTTTATCCAGAAAATCATATAATCGACTCTTAAAGCCGATAAGCTTGCTGCCTGCCAAGTATCACGTACCCAGCTAAAGACCTTACACATTCCTTTCAACCTATGTTGTCTTCTTGACGGGACTGGAGCTCTCTTTCCATATTGACCTCAAGAAAATCTAACAGGCCCCTTCCTAAGATAGACATAAACATAGTGACCCGGCTAGGGCCCAAGAGAATCCCCAGGGTAGGTGAAATGATAAGGCTTCTCAAGGGACGGGTGGTGGTGTGTGTGTTTACGGAGGTCAGAGATCCTCTTTCACAGTGACACAGGGAACGCAGGCTGAGACCAACAGAGTAAAAGTTCGCTCCAGTCGTGGCGGCAGAGTCAATACCAATTGAGCCAGTGCCTAAGGTGAAGGCGTAATCATTTCCACCACCAGCCATCCTTCTCCTTGTTTTATGTCTCGCCCTATCGTAAAAACAATAATGCCGCTATAATAACCACAACCCAATTACGAAAGGCCTTCTTCGCCACTTGGTTTCTGTACGGGTACCATCAATACTCCCGCTACCTAGAAGAGTACGATCACAATTAAATCAGAGACACTTAACCATTGCAGAGCCTTATCCTCTCGGTCTCATATATATATATCTGTGACGTGACTGCCGTCTCACACTTTTCCTCCATCCTTTTGAACTTTTTGTTCGGTAGACCACTTTTCAAGTCCCCAAGTATCATCAATAATAAACTTCCCGATCGTGACATCTTGTTCAGGAATTCAAGACGTAAGAGAAGGTTGATACACATAGGCGCGGTATCTGTGGTGCAGGCCAAGGGAAGAACCTACGTCGATAACGAGCTATATAAGATCGAACTTGAGTAAGGAAGAAGTTGTGAGTTTTGTGGAGGGGCTAAGCCAGACAGGTCTTGAACCCTTAAGGACCTACTGTCCGATGTCTTAGGCTTTTCTGCAAGTCTAATGACAGTATTAACCGAGGGCGGAAAGACATGATGGGATGGCATCGGTAGATAAAGTCAATCGTGGTGACAGGAGGGTTGAACCTGTCGCTGTAGTCTTGTTGTTCCGTGTCGCTGTGCCTCAGCGTTTCCAAACGGGGAGATTACTCAGAGTCAGCCCCCAGGAGATACGCATCGATACGTACCACGGAAGATCATTATCCTCCTTTGCTGTCCTTTTAAGAAACCCTCATATCTAATAAATCAAGTTGCCTCTCCTCCAGTCCACCACGATTTAGCGAACGCTATCAGAAGGTCTTACTTGGCGACGAGCGCTTTGACGTGCGACTGCCTGAGTTATCTATTCCAGCTACGGATTGCGTGCCTTCTTGTCAGTACGTATCTCCTTTCGGGTCCTCCTCCACACGCGCGTCAGGCGGCGCAGATAGCAAGGGAAATCTTTGAGTATCCATCCTTTACTCACCGCCGTCGAAGGATGCATCCAGTCTTCTGGATGGGAAATCTCTTGGGTGTTGTGGAGCGAATGTGGAGGCGAGTGAAGGCAATCTGCGTCGATCGTACGATCGCTTTTTACTATGAGATGTGTCGTACGAAATGATTGAAGAATTGGCGGAGACTTTTTCAAGTCAGCATAGGAATTCTATGTAAGGTTGGTCATACTATTATGCTGTGGCCGTTTTGTGCTTATTGTCCGCTTTAATTGTCCTGACAACTGGTGCTGTGCAAGCTGTCGGTAGAAACGGGGTCTTCGCATGTAGGGTCTTCGGAGAAGGGCTTAGAGCAGTGCTTGTCCACGGAGGTCTCTTCGGGGGAGTATCCTTCGGATAGAGAAAGTCAGCTTACGATTCATGAGCCATGTTCGGAGAAAGGTATTTGCAGCAAGAGGACCAGTCATCTGTGGAAGACGAGGAGTCGGATGGAAATGGATCTTCCGGGAACGAGAGCTCTTCAAGATAGGAAGAAAGGTTTATTGAGGAGAGCTTTTGTAGGAGGAGGTAGAAACAGGAGTGTTCCTGGGTGTTGATCTTCGGCGCAGTAAGGGGAGTTGCCAATGAAGGCGTTCAAATGAAGTTTTAAAGTGAGGAGCTGTCGGTGAAGGGGCCTTTAAAGGAATAAGCCGTTGGATAAGCAGGATTTGCCAGAGAAGGAGGGAAGATGGAGTGGTCATCCTCAAAGCCTTCTTCAGATCAGCAAAAGGACCTGTCGGTGTTAGAGGGTATTAACAGCAGTATTTATTGGAGGAAGAGTGTTTGCCGAAAAAGAGTCCTAGAAGGAGGAGGAGTATTTAGGAGAGATTCGGTTTCGGGGTGAGAAGGAATCGTTGGCAGGGGAGTGTTCGAAGGCGCAGTGTTTATCAAGGATCTTTGAGAGAGTCTTGAAAGGAGCAGGTGGATTGGGATGAACCTTTGTTAGAGGTGGTTGCATAATACCAGGGACAGGCAGCATGTCACGCACAAGGACGGGGCCTGCAATCGATTGTCAGTTTAGAAAGTTTGTGTATTTCAGTCACTAGTGACATACTGAGTCCGATCTCAATATCTGAAAAGTGATAGATGGCCATATCGAAGGATGGTCAAGTAGTAGATCCGGGGTATAGATAACGAGTGGGCAAGGATGATTGAAGGAGATATCTATGGCCTTGTGAGATACATGACGCAGACTCAACGATATCAGGCTCGTCTGGTTTTGTTTTGCGTTCTTGGATCGCGTATAGGAGAGGAGGTGTCTTATGCAGAAGCACTCGCTAGAGTGGTCCATGGCGGAGCCCAAAAGGGTCTGAGGCAGTCTAGCATCTAGCAATAATGGAGTGCAAGTGACGCAAATGAATGGTAGCGCTTTTGGAACCGGTGCGGTCGTAATAGTGTTGGAGCAAGAGTAGAAATGCAAAGGCGTGATCGCATACACGTCAAGTGGTCAACAGAAGAACATCATAGAATCCTTTCACCGAGTTCCCGCAAGCTCTTATTCAACCCCAGCCTGGAGTTTCTCCATCTTCCTTTCCCAATAACGATCCACCTCTATTGAAAGGTTCCCTAAGGAAAACGGCTCACCGGCATCAATCTCCATCCTCTCTCTGGCCCACTTAAAGTCTCCCTCTAGCGCACCATATTGGTCGGCATCAAGGTAGATCGTAGTAAACAGGCGTAGAGTAAGAGAAATTATCTGCATACCCTATAGGGCATCTTGTGGCAGAGTCGTGCCCGATGTCGGATTTCGAACGGCGGCAGGTAATGCGCCTTGACTGAGATCTTGAGCTGGGCTTATAGGGTTTTATTTCGTCGCCAGAGTCTCTGGCTCGAGGGGGAGAAATACTGCCGGGGTGTTTATTAAGAAGTGGGTTGCTCTTATGTTCTTGGGACGTGGTTGATTGTGTGGCGGCTGGCACAATATCGGTACTTATTGAGTAGAACATAAATTAGGAGTGACGGGTGCGCATTGAAAGGATGGTTCTGAAAAGAATTTACAAGAAACTCTATGTGGAAATTAGTGAGCGCAAGCTGCGTGGTAATGCGGCGGAAGATATGTAGAGGAGTTATTCTTTTGGAGGCGAGAGTACAGATGAGAAGGGCGATTGAAAGATTTGCAATAGAAGCTTACTGCCGAAAGACAACTAAATATGTCTAGTTACCGGAGGTGTAAGAAATCTATAGCTCGTTTGCCAAAGACATGTGTTGCAGCCCATGGCGAGTGACAGACATTGGTGGCAGTTGTCAACCTCTCAAACGTGCACATTTTGACCAATGCTCTTATGCATGACGAGGAAGTACAGGAGATGTAATTGCTTGTTTATAGGCATGCGTTAATACTTGGAGTTTCAAGTGTATGTATCTTGATGAGTATTTTAATTTTGACACCCTGGATCCAGTGGCTGCTGGATCTCTTACCTTTGCCTGCTTCGGTCAGTGGCTGTGCTGTGTTTGTGAGGGTTTCTACCAGCCAAGGATTTACGTATTAGCCGCCATCTCGTCGCTAAAGCATCATGCCCGTCGATGGTAGCTATATGTGTAGTCAAGATATGCGAAAGTGGCGTTCGGCCGTAGTTATTTTGTGTGTGGGTGGTCGATCACGGAGATCGTGAGAACGGGGCGGAGATACCTACAGCCTCGTACGAAATCATATAAACTTAATAATACTCTACTGGCTAAGGAAAGGTATTCTTTGTTAGCCTTTGATATGGACTTAACATAACACTGAGGTCAGACTTTATACAAGGTAATTGGGATGGGGATCACAAGTCGTCACTAACATGTGAACGGCCTCACCACTCAACTCAATTGAGGGCAACGCGTAAGCCACATCCTTCCAGTCACGTTAAAAAGAAAAAGACTGATACCAGTGACTTGAACTAGAAGAGGCAGAGGGCATGTCCTCTAATGCTCGGGTAAAGGCTCGAGACGAAGCTCTCATCAAATCCAGAAGCATCTCGTCTTCCGTGGTTTCCCCGTAGCCCCCGCGAGCTCATGAAGTAAAGTGAATGTTTCTCTAGTAGGCATCCCTTCCCTTACTCTCAGGTATAACTGCTGCTAGCTAGGATAGGATAGGATTTGGCGAATTTCGGATTCCTGCTTGGGAGGGTCGGTTAGTCCCGAAGAGCAACGTAGAATCCCCTTTGTTTAACGGGGTGAGAATTCCGAAAAGCTTCCTCGTGCGTATTGCCTGCAGACGACTAGCTCTTCAACGTACAAAGTACTCAAACCTGGAATGTGATGTCACAACTGGCAGTGGCAATTCGCTCACATCTCGCCTCAAGTTTTGAATCTTTGACTGAGTTGTCCTGGTCAAAGGCGGAAGACCTCCAGAGCAGGTTAATGACACTAGGAGCTGGGACGCCTAAGGCATATGTCACCCCCTTTGCTAACCCGGCAACCTGATTACTACATACCTCTATTCTTAAGCCACGTTTGTAAGCCATTCCAGAGTTGCTAAGAGTTTATATCCGCGTGACGCGAACAGTTCGGGTCAAGTGTAGGAAGATAAATAGAAGGATTCCACGTGTTGAATATAGTCCTTCCCTGCAATTGTACCCTTTTGTCTGGTCTATTTAATATGTATCTACTCCTTATTACCTACTAGTTTTACGGGGCTCGTCACAGTGTTCGTCCCTCAGTCAATTGAACCGGTGCGCTTTTTTACCGCTTTACTACACAGCCCACCTTAGAAGCCCTCAGAAGAGAGGCGTCCTAGGAGCGTCGTACTGTATGTCAAAGCCGCCTTGGGGGGGGGGAGATGTATTGCCAAATTTGCCAGAGATGTTACTGATGCCACTTGAGATAGCCACCAACACAATATTCAATGTCTGCAGAGGACTTGAGTTGCATTCAAGCCAATTGAAATCTACGTAACGCGATGGATGATATCAAACCACATGCGGTTAGTGAGCTTGTTAAGATCAAAGGCAGTATTGTCAATGTACTACTTGGCGCCCTCACCAGGCCCCTCGGCTCCCAGTCAAGGGTGTTTATAAGGAGCGCAGGGGATTACAGCGTGCTGGCGAGGTCGAAGCCAGCTGGGCGGAGCCTTACATCCAGTTCTCACTAAAACAACCAAAGACTCTGTGATGGGATACCCGCAGTCGGACCGACACTCTCCTCCTGCAGCTTTATCTCAGCATTAACGGACCTAGCAAGTAACATGACGGTTCTATTGAGCTGTATGTAGCAGTTGTCGGCATGCCCAGGCAAAGAACAGGCACCTGGAGATTCTCGACAGCATGGCCTTTCTTGTCACGTAATAACCAGAGGTATTTGACTGCAAAGCACCCTGCTAATGTCGTTTAAATCAAGTATGAGAAACCGAGCAGCGTCTAACATTGATATGGTACGTCAAGGTAGCCATGGATGTCGCCAGGTGGATAGTCAATTCAAGGGGAAATCATTCGGCTAGGGCCACAGGCCGCACACCCATTCCACCCCGTAAATCTAAAAGTTATCTCATATTGCTGAATTTGGGGCTTGGCATATTTCGACTATATGCGGCCAGGACCCCAGTCTCACTGACAAAGTCAAACCACGTCGGCAAATGGTGTTTTTGGATAATGCTGTCATGTGGAAAATATGCTGTCTTTCTCCTTGCCGAGGTCAGCCTCCATGAAGGAGGGGAACAGTCTGTCCAAGCTCAAGCTCATACTTATCGTCACAGGCTAGAAGACTCCGAAGTTGGTGGTGGTGAGCGAGGGACGTTGGGGTCTCAGCCTGATGGCAGATGTCCGTGGTGACTTATCGTGACTACTTTCACGCCCTGACTCTCCGTGCTCCCTGAAATCAATATAGAAAAAGTGACACGCTTCGGAGCACAAACCACAGCAAGGTAGTTCAGAGCCAAAAGATCACAACTAGCCGTAAGCTCTTACACTTTTAGAACGGGTGTAGCTATAAGAGAATTAACAGGGGTAAGACGGCAAGGGTTCGATAATACACCAGAGAGTGCCTGGAGGGAGGGGTCAAGTTCCTTTATGCACTATACGATAAGCAAGCGCTGCAGGCGAGTCAAGATCCGGGGCGCAATGACCTACTCATTCACAGTATTCCATATTCGCAGTGACGGCAGACAAGCCGTCGCAGATACTCTCGAACAGACCCTGGTAAACTCTAGGGCGGGCCGATACATAGACAATTGTGTACAACACATCCCTAATATCCCACGTCGTGCGGTCCGAATGGTTTGTATAGGTCATCCAGTGTGCTGCTTTATGCTCGTCTCTGTAAGCTGGAGATCCTCAGCCCCCAGGTCGACACCCAAGCCACCGTGCACGCGCATCGTGCTCTCTGTAAGCATCAGATTGTTTATTCCGACAAAGATTTGCTTGCGCTTTGAGTGCGTATTGCAAAGGTCGATCCCAGAGTCGGCACAGATATCAGCTCAAGTTTTGTCATCGGGCAGCTTGATACCATCAACTCGAGCCTCGTGGCCTTATCCTCAGCACCGTTAATATACTACAGGAGTAGATCTCTGTGTGGGGGTACAACCGCAGGGACTGGCCAACAGCGAAATGCAGAGGGACGTGCCCCTGGCGAGGGATAGACTGTTTTGGACTCAGACCTGTTGCTGGTCCTTGGAGACTGCATTTACTCACTAATGGGCTCTTCCTCGATGATACCCCTGCTGGCCGCTAGACCCATTCACATTGCCATACTGCGCAGAGCACCAACTTGATATCCTTGTTCAACTCTTTTTCTCAGATACCTTAGGCCTTGATACCATCATCATTGTGATCATCTCGCATCACATCGAATTCCCCTCTCTCTGTACGCTACTAAGCTCTGCTCATCTCTGGAACCTGTATGGAATATGTTGAAGCTATCAAGTCCAGAGGCAGTGAACCCTAGGTCATTGACCATCGTACGAAACCTGATAGTTCTTCTGATAGCCTCTAACCTCTTTACGGTTTGGTTGTTGAATGTCTGGAGAGTTCTTGCCATATCATAGGTTCATGCCAATTAAACGAACTTCTTTGTTGGAACGCAATTGTCCTGCCTCAATGGACAAGCCCCTTATCGGTGCTGGCAGGTAAGATATCAACAACCTGACACCAGACCCACGCGGTCTTGCCGTCTCCGATGATCACCTCCCGGCTCAAACATATAGCGATCATGCACTTCAACCACACCCTTGGCGAGTTTTTGGGCCTTCAGCGATAGCATGTTCTACAACTTTGTGCCGCATTCTATTAGGTCCTTAACCAGTGAGGGATGATCAAAGTTCAGTAGTACTCTAGCAAGCGTGAAGCAGGTATATATAATATGTAATGTGGTACCAAATAATAGCTTCACAAGTCGGTGCTTATTACAAACGCCTATCGTTCTCATGAAGTCACGTCTCGCTGCATTTAACGCAAATCATAGGAGATGGCTGCGTGTATACCAGGACTTCGCTCACCTGAAGCCCATGTGAAATAACCCCTGTCTATCATAGCCAGACAGGCCTCGTCAATCAGATTGTCATGCACTTTTGTGGATGTCTGACGGTACCATGTACGCAAAGCCCTGCTATAGGAGAAACTGCTGACCAAAAGAGCAAAAGGATAGACGAGGAGGGATTCGAACCAAAAGCTCACAGTCAACATGGTAGCAAAGCAGGTAGAGGGATCATCGTGATACAGACCATCACGCCAACTCAACCTACCAGCTTCACTACCACATTGACTGCAAGTGGGACGTTGGTCTGACAGTATATAGAGCTTCGGCGTTTCTCTGACGCGCATCAAGGTATGTCATGTTAGGGGTGCAAGCGGGCTTATCCGTTCCCTGTCAATAGCCTGATCGGAGGTAGTCAGACGGCCCTGGGGACCATCCCACCTTGGCGAACCCACCGTGGTAGAAACGTATGAGAGTTTCCTAATAAAAAGGTCTTATAACCTTGAACCTGATCCCCATTCTTCACCTAATGGCCAACCGATAGCCTCCACGCTGAATTACTCGCGAACGTCTATGGTCCTGTGGCAGTTTTCATATCGTCCCTATAATAATAGGCATCGTACAACGCGATTCACGCCAGTCAAATCAGCCGTAACGATAATCCAGAGATAAGGCAATCGATATAAGGTCTTAATCGCTAGAAGGGATAAGCTAAATAAAGGCCTAAGGGGTATCAGACAATACTAAATACATAATATAACCAGGTCCTAACTTAACACCGATAACGAAGGTAACTACCCATTAAGCCAACTTCTATCGACAGATAAAAGGAGGTAATATATTTAGTCCAACAGGGGCAAGTCGATTGTCACATCCAGCCACAGAACCTCATCTCACTCAGACAATTACTCGGTCAACCGAGGATGACAGAGGGCAAACTGCTCTTTAACATTGCTTCTCCCCTTGAGCAGAGAACGCCGTCTCTCATCTCTACTCCCGGAGTAGGTCTTCACCTCAGTAAATTAAGAAGCTATAATAGATTTCTGGGGTTATCATTCGGCGTAGTGTAGCCCGTAACGTTACGTGGGCCTGCCTTTTCTTTACTGACATATGACCACACCCATGATAGCTAGCCGGGGCGTGAAGGTGTCATGTTCCATACAATGGGTGGCTCAGAAATATATTCTGGTGTTATAACCTTACCGCCGCCTGGTACATTCGTCACTCAACAACCTTAGCAGATGCACTAGTAGAATGCAGTCTTAGAATTTGGAGCAAGAGTTACAAGGGATATATCATAACTTGACAGCGAACTGGTAGGGGAATTTCGAGTTGAACACCCATTCCGTGGACTTGGAAGAGCAGAGTTGCTTCTCTATATCTGCGTATTTCTTTGGATGTGTGTTGTGTCCGCTTGATGCCATCTACGGTTATCAGTGCATTGAAAGAGCGACGAAGTATGGAAGGACTATTTGGTAGTGGTAATCTAGACAGGATCTTGGGAGTCGTATCGTATCGTATCGACAGCTGTTACGCTCCATTGGTCATGGTGATCCAAACTCTTCCAATTCAATTAGAGAAAAAATCAAAATTTTACCCTCTCTTGGAGAGAGGGGCATTCTGTTCTTCAGCAATAGTCCGGTTCTATACGTAATATGTCGTAGGGGCACCATTCCCAATATTTACAACCAGTCCACATTCTGAACTGGTTTCTATAAGTCAAGCTATACCCGTCTTCCTGTACCGATCAACAACATCAGCCTTCAGGTCGCAGACCCTCTGGTTGATCGAGAGAAGAACGTTTCGATGAAGGCTGTTACATGAGTACATGGCCAGCTTCTAGTTGTAGATGATGATAAAATCCTCTGACCTTTGTGAGTTGCAGCCTGTAGCGACCAAATACTGTCTAGTGATACTCTACACGATCAGTTTACTGAGTCCTCATTTCTCTCTTCACTTCAATCTAACATACATCCCCACCCAGTTAACCCCAGAAGCGCATATCACCGGTATGTCAGGATAATCGCTACGACAACATGCAGATTATCATTGATTACAGAACGTAACGCTCTCTTTTAACACCAGGTTGAAAATAGATCTAAGAGAGACGAAGGACAGGGATTCGAACCAAAAAGCAATCTACTGATAAACCTCATATTGGAAAGACGAGCCGAACCGCAACCTCTCGTACGAACGACCAGGCCAACTCGGCCTCAAATCTGAGATCTATCAGTAACTTGCTGACAGATTCATTGTTGTTTGACTATAGGAAGCTTATCTTCTGCTCGGCGGTAAGGTTATTGTAGCTATAGCTCGTCCGGTCATAAGATCTGGCTCTGGAGCATCCTTATGACGGGGAAGTCACTGGCCGTCCCCGGTCTGTCAAGGGTTTACAAGCAACCTCATCCGAGTGTGTCGGTCAAATTTTCTGGACTTGTATAAGGCTTATGGAGGTGTTACTAATAATCTATTTGTCGTATGAACTTTGCTTAAGGGTCTTTCTTACTGCGAATATATTTGGGCGTTTTCCCGCGCTGTCTGGAAGACGTGTCTTGGTATAGTGGTATGTCTTTTCGTTTATTATTGTTATAGCGCAGTAGCTCGGCCTCACGAATTGAGAATAAAGTGATATACAGTATGTGACCTCCCGGTACTTTACTGTCTCCTTGAATATAACTTACTATAAAGAGGCTTGATGATGGGTAGTCATAACACTTTAGGTCCCCCAGTAATGCCAAACTTTCTGGTAATCGATCGCTCTAAAGATGTGAAATTCCCTGGAGAAAACCTTGACCACAATCTGTAATAACAGGATGACGCCTGAGCCATTAAAGCATAGCTACCGCGGAAATGCTCCTTAATAGTTTAGACCCATTACAGAGTTCACTCACAACACCTTTGGTTCAACATGGGTCATTAGAAAGATAGGCTGCCGATCCTCCCGGCCAGTTCTAACTTATATAAGCAAAGTTCGTTCAAGTTTGTCTCCCCTCATAACCGCTCGAGATGGTGATCATTTCGCGAGAGACTATGTCCACACTCACATATCAGCGATACTGGACTCTGCTGTCATGGAACCGACCGACTGTTCAGAACACACCGGCAATTACTTGTCATGGACGTAGTCTATAGTGTCCTTGATGACTTGTAGTTGTAACATGACTGTGGCTACATGGGCCCACATCCTATCAGCACCTCAACACCACTTAAGACGCATGCTAACCCACAGGAAATGCATATTTATGTTAAGCTTAGTAGCACCTTTAAAAAAGAGACCCAGCTGTCCCAATTAAACCCACAGAAAATCAACAATAGAGGTCCTTACACAGACCGAAAAGCAATAATATCTTAAATTTAATAAGGTTGCCCACCATATCAGCCATAACTCTATTTCTCAATGGCATAAAAACCCCTATTGGGGCCACTTTTCCCTCTCCACACTCCACTTCAATCAACCCACCCGAGCTTACGAGACGAAGATCGCGATCACCAAGCAACCCGCCAAGGAAATGCATATACATAACCTGAGATATACACATACTAGATCATAAACCCTGCGCATAAACGACTGCGGGACTGATGCGCTCAATGAACATGCACCATCAGCAAAGGGAAACCCTCGTAAAAACGCGATTAGCGGGAAAATTGGTTGTCCTGCCTTGAGTGTTTCCAACAATGACAGACAATATTGATGCTGGAAGAGGCCGTAATGATCCCTCGATGAAAACTGTCGGGTCACTTGATCTTCATGATTGACTTGTGAAATCTCAATAGCGTGTAGGTATTTTCAATAAATAGATATTAATTTCCTTTGATTAAAGGTAATAAGGCAGGTACCGAGTGGGCGTTCTAGGTAAAAGCCGACGATCCATAGCGATCAACTCTGTGTCGGCCAAGATAACTTTTCACTCATGATGAAAGGAGATTTCCTTTGAAGGTGGCACCTCTGGTACTTAAATACTGCGTGATGCCGGGCGATTGATAGAAGAATGGCGTAGGTGGCACGAAATACCAATGTCCTACAGACAGACCCCCTTGGGCTTGGAACGGCCGTTGCACTGCAGCACCGCAACATCAATCATCAGATATCACGACATGGACTATGATTATTCTGCCCCCTTGCCTTAACCTGCTACCAGTGCCGGCTTCGCCCAAACCACTCTCTCGAAGCGGTCGTAAATAGCATTTTCTAATTCAACCTTCGTACGAACCCAAGGTCAAGGAAGAGACCAAAGCACCGTATGGCTCGCTAGATTGCTTATTATGGAGTAAAGCGCCTTGTAACAGTATTATATAGCCATAGCACTAGAAATGCTTCTGCAGTACTTATGATCGGTAGAGACAATGGCAGCGAGAAGGAGCAGGAAAGGTTGATAGACGACTTGTCAGCGAGAAACTAAGAGACACTTAGCCCTGACGTTAAATGTCAACAGCGACGCCGTTACGTCACAGAGGTTAGTCACAGAGACAGAGAGCACGACATCGAAGGGCACCTGCTTAGTAGAATCGCCGACCAAGAGGTGCTAACTGATGGTAAGATCGACTGATGTGAAAGGCATGCTGTTGGCAGGGATATAGGACGGCATGGTGATAGATATAGCAGGAGTAGTAAGCGGGCCAGTTTGCCAAACATACGTCATCCTACTTCGGGTCTGTTATTAATAATTTTGGATTCTCTGGGTGGCTGCGATTTGCATGATGTACAAAATCGTTTTATTCTCCTTAGAGACTGAATATCATAGTAGCCTTCCCCCTGAGGCTTGTAATTTTCAAGTTGTCGTCTGGCAGTTGCGTAATGAAGTTTGTTTCGAGATTACTGACTAGGTCGAGAACTTCGATAGTGACGCGAGTACCGTGATCAAAGGGTTTGACGTGTGCCGCATGAGTAGTGGCTGGAACTCGTAATAGAGGAGAAACAGTAGATTTGACAAATACTCAGAATTAGAAATTTGGCTTGACCAAAACAGTCGAGATGATGAATCTCTGAAAGCTGACGGAATGACTCGTAATCTCTCACTCTAGCAAGGTAATTTCATGGGGACGACAAGAGCCTAAGGGCAGTCGAACACGATCACAAACACGGTCATGAAGTATCACATTGGGATGCGTGATGACGTTTGTATGTGTTCCAAAATCACTGTCTTTGTATTACTCGGCCGCACACAGAAACATACGATCTATACCGACCATAAATCTCAACAGGTGGTCATTATAATTTGGTTCTTATAGAGTTAAAATCGTATTTCTTTTTTAGCTTTAACCTTCAACTTTATCAAGCCCAGGCTTTCCAAATCTCTCAATGATTTTAACAATAAAAATAACCCTTCTAAGGTCAAAACTCAATATAATCAAGGCAGCAGAAGTCACATCAGGCAACTAAACTCTATCCAAGTGAACACATAGACTGTGACTCACACAGCCGTACGCATAAAAGCTGGCTTCCCCCCCCCGCACCCTCAACCTGATCCACACCACAAGCTACCTAGTCAATCGACCCTTGCAGCTGCCTGATAGAGGTTAGAATCGAGAAGCAAGATACAAGCCAAGTTGAAATCGTATAGGTCGTGTCTACCTAAAGTCTACTCCCCATCTCTTTACCCATTCAGTCAACCTGCATAATGCTCAAACCGATTCTTAACTTTGCCTAATGGACTATCTACGACCTTCTTAGGGTTTGTCTTAGTTTCTCGTCTATCTCTTGTATCTTTCTTTTGAAACTCTGTTTTCTTACTTTCCTTATTATACTGACGAAAGCGTCCCGTGGAGCACCTCTGAATGTTTAGACAGGGCGGTTTCTTAAACTCTTTGATGTTTACCGTCGTACTCTAGATAGTTTGAGTTGTTATGGGGGACAACTCCAGGCATTTTAATATAAGTTTACGTCGCTAGGAGGGACTTAACCTACCTTAGTAGCCGCTTGTTTGATTATTGGAGCCTATGCTACAGACAGGTCTTATCGGCTGTAATTGCCAGACTATATTAATACCGTTACTGTGTGTATCTGACTATACCCTAATTTCGAGGTTAAGGCGCTGTTAAAGACAAGTTACTAGCTTATATTAACCTTGCCTCGGAATTAATTATCTGTAGGAGACCGCCCTTTTTCTTGTTGGTATAATTAGAAGCAGCCAGGAGTATAATAAGGGTATCGAAGATGAAGAAAATCAACGACGAGCTTTCTTTGTCGAGAGGAATTTTGACAGTCCGACGAGGAATCGATTGAAGAGGATGTTCAGTGCGGGCGTGGTCCAGTGCCTTGACATATTGTCCCGAACGGAGAGGAGGAGACAAGAAGGCGTCATGAGTCATATCCTTGGCATGTGCTCCAACGCGAATCCTCCTCTTTCTACCTAGATGAGAAAAAGTGTACGCAATTGCACGTCGTCGGCGCTGGTGGAGAGTCTTCTCGCACTCTTGTAAAACAAGGCCAGTACGGTCAAGTCTAATGTCTTCGATTATATTATCGTTGTCTCTGTTGGATCTCTAAAAACTGCCCCTAGTCGTGGTTGGCTTGCTTGCTTTGAAGCCTTAAGTCGCGGTGGTGTTAGTGTTGGTGGAACATGCACCTCGGTGCACCACACTCCAGCAAATTCTTTTTCAACAAGAGAGTCCTATATATCAAGAGCTGTGCCTGGTTATGCTTGGATAATGATTCCAAGTCTTTAGTTTGCTAACGCCAGAGGATAGCGTGTAAATACATCATCGTCTTCGCTACCCCTAAAATACTCCAACAATCTCGATATTCCGTCATGGGGCCAGGCCAGATCAAGGCCAGTTAGCCGTAGAACTGCTTGACTTTAAGGGTCAGCATAGTCCAGCCTCTTCAGGCATGAGATCACCAGACGCCCTTGAAATTCCAAAGACTATATCTAAGAACAGTCAACTGAGCAATCTTCGCGGGTCAGGATGTATTCACGGTGCCGGATGAAGCCGTTAATAGCTCCGAGCGGAGCGTATGTGCAGAGACACCAGTATTCAGACTCCCAAGAAAAGTTTTGAAAGTTTTCCTAAAGTGGCTGGAAGTGTCGGAGATCCCGGTATACTAGGCGTTCGAACCGAAGTTGATGCGGTTGACTATAGCCCCCGAATCTCATTCCAGGATGCTTACGGATGCTCTGCTACAATCACCACGATTGCAGTACCAACCGTAAGATAGTCGTACGAGGGAAGTGACGTATCCCAAAAGGTCTGCTTGGCAGAACGTCCTGTCGGTACATGGCCACGTCCGGATTAGGACTCAGCATACACTGCCAGGCTATTAACAGAAAGCTCTTTCACGGACGGCGGTGAGAAGCAAAACCCTGGGATCTACGACTAGCGTTAGAAGGTCCACCTGACACTGTACAATACCACAGCTACTCGAAATCATGTCATCTAGACACAGCACTCCTTTCCTGATGGCTCCAGCAGAGGACGACTTGGAAGTGTTACGTTTAGTAGACCCTCAAGTGTTTGCAAAACTGCAGTCCATAGATTAGCCAATGTCACCGCCCAATTGACAATCTGATCGGCTGCGATGCCACTGGACTCGAGAGCAGCCATTCCAGCTTGGCCATCGACGGCAGCCAATTCTTTAAAAGGATAACAATCTCTAAAGTGAAGATTGGGCCAACCTAAAATAAAAATTCTAGTTTAATAACTGAGACTTTGTCTAATTAATTTTATGTCTCGCTATCTTGACCTGAGATGTTCCAGATTGTTCGCGCAGGTCCAAAAGTGTATTGCCCAGGTTAAGTTTGTATAATGCCAAGCCAAACCGAAGAATTTCTCAGCATTGTGACTTCCACCAAGAAATAATCTTTTCCTCCTCTATCTGTGCTCACGGACTGAACTCTAGGTTGCGCAACGATTCTCAATCGTCCAGAGGGACAGGCAAGTGTCCCATACCAGAGAGTATGGCGAATCGTTCGAAGGGCTTGTTGCAGGAGGAACAAACCAAGGCGGAAGTACAACCATTTTGCTGCAGAATATCCAATCCATTGACGCCTGGGTTTCACATCACTTCTTGAGTCTTGTATGTTTGCCGTGTCTAAAGACTTCTTCGGGTTTCTTGCCGATCATTAACATAAAGTGTCCTCTGTGTATCTCTAGATGGCACCACACGCGCGTGGATCCGCACCGATGACAAAATCTGGATTGCTACTAAGGTTTGTAGTTCAATGTGGCCTCTGTCCTGGACTGGCATCTGTCCGCAAGCACGAAACAGGGACCCGGGTGGGTCTTCAACTCAAACATTTCAAGTCAAGGAGAGTATCAGTTTCATCTTTTTTCCATACACTGAGGAGATTTGTGTACTATCCGGCAGATTTTAAGTACCAAAGACTTAGAGTTGGCCAACTTGGCTCCTTAACGTTCGTGTACTGTGAAGCTTGAAGCCGAGAAACGCTTCATCAGGGTGAAAATAGCTTAAGCTAGTAGACAGCCCTACATATGACAAGCCTATTTAGTGTCCTCTTCCTTCATTTGTTCCATTTGCATCACTCCAGATCTTGGCGTTAGGCTGGGTCGTAGCCAGGATAACTTTGCACCAATATCTGGAACCGGGAAAAGCGCCAGTCTAGAGGTCCCGACGTCGGCTTGAACAGGACGTTGAACATACACATCCAGTATCTCTCGAGTGACATCCTGCCCCCGTTGAAGCTCCCAGATCACAGAAAGACCCGGTTCCCGCGATGGGATGTTCTTACAGGAATTCTTTAGAACCCGGAACACATCCTAGCCCAACGGACTTGTTCTAAATACAATGTCACATATACGCTATTGAGCTGATTTAAATATACTCCTACGTCATTTATCTTTTCATAACCGTTACGGAAAGCTTCGCTGTGTTAGGCTTTGCACCAGCATATTGATACGAGGCTATGCAAAGACGGTTTGATTCCGTTTCATATTTTTACGCTTGTTAATTGAAATTGAACAATGGTGGAAAATATGGACTACGGACGAATGGAACCACCAATTCTTCTCAATATGAGAAAGTCATGCAAAATAGAGGGTCAAAGGGCTTTGTACATGGACAAAATAAGCTTCTGATATGAGAGGTCGCGATTTGGGGCCATACATCTCAGGGTCTACTGTTGATAATCTAAGCGTTCGGTCACAATCACCTCAGATAAGATTGATCACAAGTCACTGCCCTGTTCCCTTTGTCAAAGGAATGTGAAGGCTGCCAAGGACATATCGATGGAAACATAGGGTGTATACCGTGGCTCTAACGCAAATTACCTTTCCGTACCATCAGTAAGATCATGCTAGTCAAGAGGTTCCTCCAATATTAATTCGACTCTCAAGACAGAGATGGGGCGGCGAAGTTGTAATATATCTAAAGTTAGTCAATGCAAATCTCTAACGCTACGTGTTGGCGATCTTCTTGGCCAATGGTTAATAACTTTGGTATCTTAGAGTAGTCCCTGCTGCTGGCGTTGCGCCACTGGGACGACCTGAGCTATCGTGAGTCCGGAATCTGAGAATCAGTGGCGTGTTTAGGTGTTTATGGAGAATTTAAAGCAGTTCCCGCGATGAGGGGTAGAAGTAGACTTTTTGTTAATTTGAAAATTTGATACAAAGCAGAGCATCCTTAGGGTTCGGATGCTCCGCAATAATTACTCACGCGTCCTATCGAATAGTTAGCTCGTAAAAGACAAACAGCGCGTCGCCGTCCCAATTTTTTTCTAGTTACCGTGAATTGCTGAAAAACTCCCATTTTATGTCGATGTTTCTTATAGTATGCTAATAACCAGAGGCATCGGTATCGAACTATCCCATGCTTCGATATTAGCATCTCTGTATACTAGTGACCTTATTGCTGTATTGTAACCCTTATTTTGAGTCCAGTTGTGACGATCGATTTATAGAGCCCGGCAATCAATCAATAGATCGGGCAGTCTGGCCAACATTCCCATAGACAAACCTCTTGTCGGTAAAATGATATGTAAGGATTTTTGATGCCAAGACGACACCCCTCAAGGTCGCGCGGCATCCAAGGCTAAAGATGCTAGACAATTATACAGCAGCTCCCTTTCTGACAGGAAGGCAGATAGAACCGTGCAACCCTGAGCCTATCTAAGTACAACTAACGAGATCCATAATAGACTTGATAAACCTGGAATGTAGGGTGTTTGACTGTTAACGCTGCGTAGAGCATACTGTCGTAGGCAACGCTAGATATCAGAAATTCCGTAAGGTTCTGGTGTGCAAATGGTTGTATTCAACTCAATTCCTTGAAAACTCAAATCAAACGACAATACGAATGGGAACCAGGGACTTGAATCTCAGTGATACATGATGGGAAGCTTGAGAGAAAGCAAATCTCGTAAACGTGGGTATTGCAAGCCAAAATCTAGATAGACAACTACATCCTTACTGTAATGTGGACAACTGCGCCAACTGATACTTTTGTAATTCACTTATCAACTTTCAAAGCCGAATTATCAGAGCTACTGTGGATCGAGACCAGATTTTCATTATCCTCTACCAGTCCCTCATGTCACCTATTTAAGATCGCAGCCGTTAACCTTATGTCAGACCCTGAGCCTGGAAATGCACCAACCACGCGAGCTACTGGTTTCCCAATATTGATCGACCCTGCGACATTGAACAGTTGGGTATTGGAGGCTGGGTCTACCTTGTGCGTACCAATACCAGTGGATAAGATGTTATCTTGAGCGCGAAGACTTCCTTTGTGAGAGTATAAGTATACTTCGTCCGAAGCCTTTCGCTCTGTGGCCCCAAGGTAGCTAGTTAACGGGACAAACTCGACACAGCGAACCGATTCCCGACTTCCGTTTTCTCCAGCGTCAATCCCCCCTCTGGCATTCACCCTTCACTTTCTTCGATCGCTCCAACCTGACAAAAGATCAAGGTTGAAGCTCTACCTGCATTCGTACGATCTTTGTCGGGAGAATCCTCAGGGACTTTCACCTGGGCTGTCGGGGGAATGTACCAGCACTCTGCCAGTGGTACTTATTCTCTTGGTAGCATGAAGAAGATGTTAGCGGTATGTCTTCCGCATCATCTCAAACGGTACAGCACGATCCATTATTCGCCTGACCAATCCTTACCGGGCCCAAGAGTCAATGACGTACCCCAACTCTTCTCATATTATGTCACAATATCGCTTGACTGGGGGGTCACTGCTTGTAACACATACAGCCACTCTTCTGGCGGCCAACCTAACTCGATGAACAAGTCGGCCTTGCAACACTACTGGCACGCATGCATAGGACACAATACAAACGTGACCATCGAAGCTTGGTATTACAGGCACGCCACTCGCCCTCCGACATATCGTGGATCCACGAACCGAGCACGGCATCGTTCTGCACTTGCCATTTCTTGCAACGACCCAGATGGGATCCATCGCGAATATCATCCCCACCTGGCCAGTATCATTTCTGTCTTTCCTGAATCGTACAGGACCAAGGGAGGTTCACCCAGTGATGAGGCAATGGCTATGGGGGAATTTCTCCACAGCCGGGATTAAATGCAAAACAAGATAACCTTATCAGAACAGGATAAGAAAGTGTACTTTTAGCTTTAAACGTAAGTGAGTAGAGTGCTCTTACGTTTATTATAGTTAGGTCTTCTCTGAAGCGTACAGGCCGAGGGAGGTCCGGGTCCACCTAATAGTAAGGTAATACCTGTAGGGGAATTTCTGTACAGCCAGGATCAAATATGAAACAAAGATAACTCTGAACGTAAGTAAGTAAAGTACTCTTACGTTTGATATATAAAGAAAGCTCATAGTGGTTGGGGCGGAGTGAGTATAAAATGTTTTATTGTTGGTGTGGATTCTACAGAATGCGCCATAGCTTGTGCACAGACAAAAATGAAACCACATAGCACCTTACTATTAATCGCATCATATACGCTCTCGTACGCTAATATATAACGACACAGGGGTCGCAAAACATGCGTTTCTAAAAGAAGTGGCTTGGCCCGAAGAATATTAGAGGCTCACTCTTTTTCGACTGGCTGGTGGTACTTACTGCCATATATAGTCGACAAGACAATATTGCGAAGGATGCTGGCCAATGCAGAGACTGCTACTGCCTGCTTTCACTACCACTACAGATTAGCCCAGCCTCTCTCATTCAGTTATCACATCATGGCCGTACAAGAGTGACATGGCGAAGTGGCTTTAAAATGGCTTCTGAGTTTGGCTTCCGCGACGCTCAATAGCCTTCAGTGAACAGAAATTGGACCACTGGGCATTACCAGGAGGTCTAAAAAGAAGAAAATGCCACCTAGTCTCGATGCAGAGCCTGCTCGCGGGCAGCAATCATTGCTGGATGTGACCTATGTGGTTGAATACGTTCTGTTGTGGGAAACACTGCTGAGTATTATGGGCCGCCGAGGTAAGGCTAAGCTATGACATACTTCTGCCGGTTCTGAACACAACACGTTTGCATCTCGTGGGTTACTCAAACCCGTCGAAGAATGGACAGATACCTTCGTAAGACGTGGCATCGCAGGATATGTGAGTACATGGGGTGAGATCACCTATCTGGTTCTATGATTGAGCGTGACTATAGCTAGACTTTATGTGGATGCCCCAATATTGTCTACTAATCTAGCAGCTATCTTGTCTGCTGATCTTTATCATTATCAGGGCCAACGCCGCAGGAACCAAAACCATTAGTTCTGGCTTGCAATATGATTCGCAAAACTACAACCTAATTAAAGCACTATATCTGATGTATGATTCTTACGTGTCACCCGCAATTATTATGCCGACGCGATCAATAAGGGATAAGGTTTAACAACATCTTTCGACGATTTAACGCCATCTCAGTACACTGCACGACGTTAACAAACATTAACCACACAATGCTTAATCAGATCATCTGGAGCGTGAAGGCTGCCATATATCATGTGACCGGTCTTTCAAAGCTTTCTGCTGGTGCTCTGGGTTCCGACGCCATTAAAAAACAGGTAATACATACATGGCGTTGTGTTAATATCACTAGGATTGACTATACTAGCCTGTCTTAAGCAAACCGGACATCGTCACTCTTGCAAAGATCACCTCTCCGTCTCCTAAAATAGGGACTTATCATTATTTTCTTTAGCGGAACTCTGACTTCCGTATATGGTCGCCATTATAAAAGCCCCACTTCCGCTTGGAAGATGTAGTTGAGTCCCGGACTGGCGGTATCTGGTTGCCTATTTGATCTTTATGAGATATACTGTTTGCAAACCTCGAGGCTGCGGTGCGTTCTTCTTGTTTAGACTCTAAGATCACGCTGATGGGATCAGTCGTCTCTCCCTTCTATTGGTCGTCGACTTTACCCTAACTACCCGTCTCTACACCACCAAAACCCCATTCCACAACAGTCCACTGCCGCCCAACTCAGCTTCCCACAACTCTACCAGCTCCGACAGTTATCGGAACCTGTAATTTACCCTTGCACTCGACGATAAACAAACTCCACAACCGCACCATTAACGCACCTGTCTACATGTGGTGTGTCAATCAAGGATACGACTCAAGAGTGACAGTGAGGATGCAATACCTTTCGTGTCAACCTGACGTGTGAGCACACTGGTAATGTGAGTGTATAGACATCTATACTCGCATGCGATCCGGTTCCTTTGATATATCGCTGCATTCACGAGCCAAACCCGCCGGCATTTTGACTTGTCCTTGTCGGCTAGCTGTCGTCGTTCCGGATAGCGACACACGAGACTTATGGACCCTTGCGCGAATGAAGTACTATTTACATTATCACCTCTCGGGTCCGGAGGCCATTTGAAAGCAGCAATTGTCTAAGCCTGTGGATTTGCTATAGAAAACTTCAGCTTATTACTTAGGCCGATAGTGCTTCCACTAGTCCATCGACACTAATCATGGGAATAACGGATACTCTTTAGGATCAGTCAATGATGGTTTCACAACACGACATCGCTCAAATGCTGTCGGCCAGAGAAATGGCATCATAGCCATCAGCGGGATTGATAACACTGGAGAAAGGACTTTAAGGCATGTGCGAACATGCTCTTAACAAGGGGTCATATCGCGTGAGTCTAATGCTTCCTCGGCATGATCATGGGTCGCATTAGTGTACACGGCGTCACCTCACCACTTTTCATGTCTCAACTCCAAGGCATGTTTTAAACTTCCTGCACGGTAGCACAACAAAGGTAAAATGCCGGCTAAGACACGCATCTAGAAGCGTCAGGTATCCAGGCGCATTTCATCGCTCCTCTCAAGCTTAATGAAAGTTATCGTCTCAAGCTTTCCATCGCATCCTGAACTCTTTGTCCGAGGGTACCATAGTCATTAGGGCGGAACAGCACTCTCGCAGTTTACCTGCCAAGATGAGGTTTTTATCCATTCGAAATCCACACACCAGCGATCTTACTAACCAAATATTCCATTAGTATCCTCCTTCTCCTTCCTGATGGCATTGCCCCAAAGGCCCAGATCCTATGTAGAGAGTTGTTGGAAGTGTACGGTAGTTCCACCAAGACCCGCGCGACATACCGAAATCTCTTGAGACATACGCGAAGTCATTCCTTGGACCACTGTGCGTCACGATCCCAATATGACACTAATGGGGTTCCTCGTGAGCTGGCTCTCCCGTTAATCATGTTTACCACCAGCTACGCCTATTCCAGAAACGTCAAGTGCGTTCCCATACACAGTTGACGAGATGGGGCTCACACCACACACAGCTTCATTTGCCATTTGACCGTCAACAATTCCAAGGTACTTACTCGAACATCAGTTACGATTCATCTTTATGCCTCTGATGGCGTTTTGTTAACCCCCCTGACACAGAGGGTACCGCGTCTGTATGTAACAGGCCGACCATAAGTCAAAAGGACAGACAGCTATGTTAAACTGCGTGGCAACGAAGATACCACACAGACAAGTCAACAAGCACAGTTCAACGTTGACAGAAGCAGTGCCATTAAGCAGTCTAGCCTTGTTAATGGGAGATGATTTCGATTCCGCGTTTCGCCGTGTCGACCAAGAGCTCCACCTGGCTACCACCCGTCAAATTCGAAGTAGACGATGGCATTGCCGCATCACACCCCATACGCCTAACGCCTGGTATGCTTACATCGCCGACCTGCTGGTATCCTGAGAATATCTGGTTATTAGAAGGTCTTGTCTAGCCGGACAGGGCATTGGTGGTTCGTCTATCGATAAGGTACGCCAAGCTGCCAACAGGGCACGGTCTAACACCGGGTCAGTATATGAAAGTATTATCACCATGGCCAGGGTCTATCTAGAACGACGATATGCTGACCACTGGTACAGGACCCCGCTCACAGGACGTTCCCTGGCCTGCCTCCGTAGAGTTGATTTGGTAATTAGTTACTAAGTAGGGTGATTTTTGGAAAGAAGATCGGTAAAAATTAAGGAGAGTCTAGGCCGGCACGGAAGTAAACTGAATAATGCGACGCGTTTTTGTACAGCATTGGTACAGTATCCTAGCCCTCAATCAAACTCAGGTATCAAACTATTATATTAATAAAAGTAACCTTCTGCGTCATCCAGAGAATTGACCAAAATACTATCACACTGGTCGGAATCAAGGCCAAAAATACAGCAAAATGTCGTCTTCACAAACTTCTCAGCTTTAGATTTAACACCAGACCATTCATTTTTGCGGTCATTGTGTTTCTTCTGGAAGAATGCAATGACGCAGATCGCAAGCCAGATTTGCTTCTTGATATTCTCCCGGCCTTGGAGTGTTGAGATGAAGGCTGGAATTTCCGGGATGCCGGTGCTTGGAAAGACATTAACTTCGACCACGGTTGATTCAAACGAACCATTGCCCTCCTGAGCATCAACGAGCCGAGAGAGATCATCCCTGGTAGCATCCCCGTCCTCTTCTGCTGAATCGTGGTCGCCCTGGGGATCTTCAAAGGTGTTACTGCTAATGGCCATCCTCATCATCCTGGGTTGCGCGAAAGATCTGTTGCTTGTTCCCGATGCTAATGCGTAACTTCCAACTGTTGCTCCTCCAGATGGGGCTTGGGTGGCCACAAACCCAAGATCGGATTGATTGTTGAGGGAGACACTTGACAATAGTCTCTGGCTACTAGCAGGGGCATTACCAGCAACATTTGTACGAACACCTGTTCCATTCATGGTGGCAACGAAGGATGTCTGTGTACTGGCCAAACTGTAGGTCTTGCCAAGTCTGATAACCTCAGCTTCGTTCGCATACTTCTCATCTGGATCAGTAGTCGATACAACTTTGTCTTCAAATGTCTGGATCAGGGCTCGTGCAGCAAGAGTGTGGATGACACGGCCGGGAGTTGGTGAAAAGGTATATGAAACCTCTTTCGTTATGGGGCCAGTGCGCATGCCAGGAACCTCATACACTATCTTGGCCTGGAAGTCGGGCTTGAATGTACCGCTGATGATAGCATACCAGTAGCTGCGAATGGCCCAGAACTTAGTCCCGGGTTTGGGAGCCTGTTGGAGTGCGCTTTTTGGTGGAAGGTTGCTGCCTTTGGCTCTAGGACCAAGTTCATTTTGGTTGGGTTTTCGGCGACCGCCTCCTTGGTCCTTGCCACTGGAACCCCCAGCAGTTCTGGGTTGAGTAATCTGCATTCCCCAGTCAATTGAAAGAACCCGAACTGGTGCACGGTTTATAGCCGTGATAAGAGTCTCGGCCTTCTCAGTCTGGTTGTCATCGTAGAGTTCCGACTCAGTTATATAGGCAGTAGCACCAGAGCCAGCTCGTGCCAAGGCTTCACACATGCCTCGGGAGACATCATCTCCTAGGCCCAAGACGAAAACTCGCAAGAGTTTGGAGCTTGCCGCAGCATTGGCAACATTCTGTTGAACTGTCCTCATGGAGGCAGTGACTCCCCAGTCGAGGCCGTCAGTGATGACGATGACGGAGCAACGAGGCTTGGAAGAGTTTCGCTCGCTGAAGACAGTCTTGAGAGCCTTATCAATGTCGGTACCACCATAGGCGCTTGCCTTGAGCTGGTTCAGAGCATTGGCAACATTTGCCGTGTCATATGGAACACTGCGCTTGCCGGGGAGAATAGACGATGCTGACGTGGTGAAGTTATATATGTTGAATGTCGAGTTCCGCTGTCCAGGCAGTGCACCCAACATGGCCTTCACAACACCGATTGCATTCTGGGCTCTTTGCCCACTCATACTACCGCTACTGTCGACAAGAAAGATGTACTCTAAGCAATTTTGTTAGCCTGAAGCTATGTCATCGTCCAGGGGCTTGCACATACCATGCTCATCGGGGTCAAGGTCAAAGTTAGACACTAACGTGAGAGCGAATGCAAACGTTGGGGCTTGGCTACTAGTTGTGCTGAACTCCTCTACCTGGCAACGAGCCTCGTCGATCTCAGGTACGGTCCACACGAGAACGAAGTGCTTTGCTATAAACTGCTTGCTCTCAAACTTAACGTAGGCCTTCCAGTCCTTCTTCTGCTTCTGTTTCTCTCTTGGAGGCAGATGCTCTGCAGAGTCATCAGAAAAGCCATAGAAGACGCGAGCGCGGTGAGATAGGCATTCAAGATTCATGATACTTGAATCCTCCTCTCCTTCAATTCCGACAGTGATGGTAACCGCATTGGCACCATCTGGGGCTGTGGGAATGGTGGTCTGACTGGCTGGGCCTGTGCCAGGGCGAGGTGCCAAGCCAGCGGGAATGGTTAGGCGAACAGAATCCTCAATAATGTCACTCGATATGACGTACGCATATGTGACACTGACAAGAGTTATAAAGGGAGCTGTTGTGAAGAGAGTGTAAAATAACAAACTAACCCAATTCTGATTTTGGAGTTTGGTGAAGCATTTCCTAAACTGAATTGGAACACTACAATAGAGTCAGCTATTCGTTTTGTAAAACGTGACCAAGAAGAGTAGCAAGGTACCTTCATCGTTGACTTTGTCAAGCTTCATTGCCTGGACACCGGCGTCCTTGGCTTTTTGATACTTGTTGTTGGCCTCTGTCTTTTCCTCTATGATGCCCTCGATGTGATTATTTCCAACCTGGGCGTTAAATCCAATAACAGATGCTTCAGGTGGTACTTCAAAGATGTATGAGACTTCTCTCTCGATATTTGTCTGGGCTTCATAGGTCTCGGTGAGCGTCGCTTGGACAAATACGTCTCGAACAATGTAGTCATATCGAGAGCTGAGAAGAGGATACCCAACAGGCTCCCAGTGCTCATGACAGTAGACGCCTTGGCGTCTCTGTGCAGGACCAACATATGCCATTATTATGAGAGTAGATTAGGGTTGGAGTTGTCGAGTAAAATGTGGATGCTTACGGAGAGCAAGATATGATAAGGTATTTGTGTTTGAGTATCCTTACAAGTGAAAGGTAGTCGCATAAATACCACGTAGGCCAGGTTAGTCTTGCTTACAAGACTCAGAGACAGTTCTCGCATATACCTTATCAGCAAGTACTTCTAAATCCAGCTATTCAGCAAGTCACGTCTATGCAGAGCCAGTTGCTTACATGACATATTATGTCAAAAGTCCCTCACAACACCGCTCGGACCGCTCTGCATCTTTCGCGTCTGACTCTGTAGCTGGGCATCATTTAATTCTCGCCAATAAGCCTTTTCGCTTCCATCACAGCCCAAGATTCTTCACATGAGGTCTGAAAACTGCCTCGGTACATTACGCATAACCCGCATTTCACTATTCAATGCTTCCGTTCTATGCAGAGCTCTGCTCGGCTTTCAAGCATCATTTCCGGCTCTCTTATAAGCCACTGCAGGGATCCAGTCGGCTGAAAAGCCATATTGACGGCAGTCAGACTGGGCTGCCATTGGCAGTTCACTGTCCCGTGCACCACTTCAGCCCGAAAGGGAGTTGATCGGCACAACGGTCATAGCTGAGAAAAGATTATCTATGCCTGAGTGCTTGAAAGGATGCATACTCTCGGGAAGCCACAGCATTTTGCGATTGCGGCAAAAGTACTGTGTGATGGATACCTCATACGTTGTGCTTATCCCTGTAATTTGGTCACGTTCCCAAGCCACTTGCACATTCCCTCCCAATTATCTTCAAAACTCAGAGAAGACATCCTTTATTCCCTTTGAAATATTGAGCACATGATAGTAACCCATCCACCATAAGTGTAATAATTCAGCTGGTATCGGTGACGCCACCCTCTGTTATCACTTCTAAATCAGATAACTTATGTCAATAATTTGGTGACGTGTAAGCCTTTCTGACTTGCATTAAGACATGCACAACCGTTTCTAGTCAAGGTGGTTGCGCTCATTAACTCAGCCCGATGTCCCCGGCCGTTGCCTGTAGTAGAATACGGCAGTCCTGGATTCTGAGGCCTTGAGGTGCATCCTCCTTCTCCAAGTCCCAAAAAGCTCTTCCCTACACTACTAGGACTAAAAAGTGGTATTGCTCTTCCATTTGCTGAGTAACCACTAAAGGAAACTCGATAAAGTCTTCATTACACGCACAGTTGCGGACTCTGTTTATTCTATTCCTAGCTATTTGTCTTTTATAACACCAAAGAGCTAGTTCTAAAGCCCTTCTGTTTTCTTCTTCGCCTCCTCCTCGACTTCCCAAACATGTCCTCCAAAAGCAACATCCATTATTGCACGCAGTTAGTCGTTCCAGAGGAACTCGCTGAAGAGGCAATCCAAGCCGCCCTGCAGGAGAACCCAGAGAACGCTCTCAGCCCTCCGACCATTCCTCTTGTCCCTGCTGGGGGTATCATTCCCACCCAACGTCTGATACAGCCCGTGAACCGTCTGGGTTTCTTTGTAAACAAAACTTGGCGAAACGGCCGGACCATACGCGTGCGTTTCCTCCCTGGCGCAAGTCCCTACGTCCATGAAAAGATCAAACAGTATGCCAATGTCTGGTCTGAATATGCCAACATACAGTTCAAATTTGTGAACTCAGCTCCTGAGGAGATTCGCATCAGCTTTGTGAAGGGTGACGGATCCTGGTCAGCTTTGGGGACGGACTGCCTGACTCGAGCGAAAAATAAGGCCAGCATGAATTTCGGTTGGTTCGATGACAATACTAGCGATGAAGAGTTCTCTAGGACGACCGTACACGAGTTTGGACACGCTCTTGGATGTATCCATGAGAATTGCCAGCCCAACGCTGATATTCAATGGAACAAACCAGTCATATATGAGGCCTACAAGAGATCAGATGGGTGGTCCCGTGAAAAAGTCGATTCACAAGTCTTATACCACTACGATCGTCGCAGAGACGGAGTCAAGTCTAGCAAATACGACCGTTTGTCTATTATGGCATACTCTATCCCCAAAGAATTCACGTTGAATGGATTCTCAGTTCTTCGAACACCCACTTGTCCGCAACCGACATTTCGTCTATTAGTCGAATTTATCCAAAGCCAAAGAAGACCAATCGTTTGGGTAATGACCCAACTTACACGACAAGCAGTTATTTCACTGTTGGCGCCTTTACAACCCTCTCTGTTGCGTCTGCTGGAAGAGGTGCAAAGGATCACCGGACACTGGTCCAATTCCCTGAATCATATCCCTCTACACCATTGATCGCAGCCGGAATCAGCTTTATCGACTTTGATAATTCTGACAACCCGCGAGTCAAGTCTCTTGTTGAATCTGTCCTTCCAAGTCAGGCCGTCCTGAACCTTTATTCGTCTGGTGGCAGTGGTCGTCACGATGCTGGCATGTCCTGGCTCCTATGTCCACCTGGAGATGCAGACTTCCAGTGTGGCTCAATTACCACCAAAGGCAAGAATGAAACCCAGTCGATCAACTTTGATCGTCCATACTCTTCTCCACCCAAGATAGTTGTCTTCTTCAACGCCTTAGACATTGACAAGTCTACACACTGTCGCGTGAAGACGTACGCCTCAAACGTGACAAAGAACGGCTTCAAGCTCCACGTCGAGACCTGGGATAGTACCAAGGCCTTAGAATGTGGCGTTTCCTGGGTTGCTGTTCCAGCCAATAAGTCAGGTATCGCTATTGGGATATTTGGCGAAGATGAAAACTTGTCTCTTACCGACGGACTCAACAAGACTGGTGCAGTCGACTTTGAGCCGACCTTTACTGAGCCTCCGAGAATCTTCTTGGCGTTGAATATGTTAAATATTGACAGGGGCGGACATACATGTGTTCGCATCTCCAGTAGTCATGTCATGGGAACACAGATGGAGTGGCGCATTGACACATGGGGAGGTACGTCTTTTAAGGAAGCCGGTGCGAGTTTTATCGCTAGTGTTATTTAGCTATATAGTAGTTAATGGTATGGTTATGGGGTATTAGTTTCATTTGGCCTGCTGCCCTGGGATTAATAGTAGTAAATGTATTTCCCGTATTGGTTTCTACAACTAGCCAGCAGATCCATATCACCAACATTCAGCCAGACCACGCTTCACAAGTTCAGAAAAGCGTTCAAGCTCACAGCCAAAAGCTCAAAGCCGTCCTATTGAGGTTATGGTACTACCCTTGAGAACAGTCACTTCAAATGGCAATGGTTAGAATGGAAAAGCTCTCGTTGGAATAGTCTGGTCTTTCCACTTAGCGGTGTAAACTATACATCCGATATTAAATGCCTGATAATAAGACGAGCCAAAGTCCGGTTGTTGGTGAAAAGTGTCTTGGAACAACGAGTTTTGTGCGCACGTAACAACAGCGTCACACCTACGGCAGATAAGGCTTTCTCAACCCGCGCTTTTCTTCGCAGGGCAAAACACTTTAGAAGGGTAAATGAATTTGCAAAACCTGCTATCTCTCATCTCAATCCCAAACGCATCTTGCTCCCTTGCTTCCAGCATCATTGATCTCTATCACCATTACAATGTCAGCCAACATCCCGGTTAGAGCTCTCTCTCTAAGAAGTCTCGCCATAGGTTGGCACACCCAATTGTTCCAAAGCAGAGAGCGAGGGGGTGGGGTCGGCATCAACGCCAAATATGTTGACACCGAGGCCCTGCCAACGTACAGCGCCTCCAAGGTATCGGCTTCTTTATAGATCCGGCTGTGAAATGGCAGCTGTTCCGGCTCGTCGCGCACCTCTGTCTAGAGTCCCAAGGTGCCGCACAATACAGAGCTACAAGATGCTGATGTGGGGACTAAGGCGCAGTCGAGGTTTGACAAGGGCGAGTGCTTTTGTATATAAGGGATGGATACGTGTTGATTGAGGCTCATACGGGTAGATGACCTGCTTCTCGACTTTCGAGAATGACGGCTCTCCATATTCTAAGCCGCCGACACCTCCGCGCTAAACTCTCTCCAACAGGACCTCCATAATGAAATCTATAACAAGATCATCGCTAGCGCTTTTGAGACCCCGCCATAACTCTATCCGAGACAATCACCGGCGTCAAGAAGCCCGATAAACAAACGAAACCACCTCGCGGTAGAGATCCAGTAGAAATCATTATAGGTGGTCAACCTTAAGCTTAGGATGAACTGGTGCGAAAGTTAACTTGCAAGCCTGAACATAAAACGAGAAGGAGCTCTGAGAGAGGGGAGAATCAAGTGGTTAATAGGTAAACTAAGCGGTTAAGGGAGGGGGAAGTCAAAAGCACGGTCCGGTACTTGGGTCCTTCATTTCTCCGCTACAATTTTACCATTTAACAAGATCTCAGCCCTACGCCAGATCCCTCGAAGAGGTATAGCTGCAGTAGCCTCACCTGGAGTAAATAGTGGAATACCTTCCCGGTTTCTACACCACAATCACTGTCATTCACCTCAAATCCTTCTCCCTTAATAAGCTTAAAGTGAACTTATAGCTAATACAGGCTCTGTCGGTATGTATGTACCACCGGCCTCGCTTCTTAACATCGGTTGACCTGCACCTCCAATAATACAAGCCTTAAAAGTTCATTAAATAACGGTTAGTAAGGATCTTCAGCCGACGATATGTTTAATATTAGAACCTGACTTTGCCAAGCTAACGGAGTCTAAGCTTCCTTTCTTTACTAGCGCTATTAGCTCAACCTCACCCAATATAGTTAAGATAAGGTATGTCAAGCAACCTTTAGGTTAAACAAATAAAGCCGAAAGAAGAAGGTTTATATCATATTTCCCTCGGATATAAACCCTCCTACTCCTAGTAGCTGCTTGAAAAGCACCTCACGCTTATCCATTGTCGAGATCTATCACTATCCCCCGTGGTCAGGAAGCGGCGCTTACAAGCTTACGAATAAACACCTCTCGGTGTCACACTAAACTAAGATAACACATTATGTATCTCATCGCTCGTACTGACCGTGCTACATGCGGTGAATATCCAGTACATCCGCCACACTCACTGGCAATGGCGTAGGGAAAGGAGCCCCAGGAATACTCTTGGACTTGATATTGGCAGAGATAAAGAAGCTTTTTCGCAAGCGTTTGTGACTGGCATGCCTATCCCTGAAGAACATACACATACCGATGGTGATTGGCCAGTTTAAAAGGATATGCTCCGAGACGGCGATTCATCAGGGACGAATGCTGACAGGCATCTGCTTTATGTAGGTGCAATGAGATTTTGTTCGCTTATGTTGATGAACTTTATACTTTGGACTGGTTATTCTTGTGTCTTTGTTTTACGGTGCCGTCTTTGCTCGACGACTTTAAACTCAGCTGCTCGTTCACTGCCATACTTTCGAAGGTGGAGTTCCACAGATCAAGTTCCACGGACGGAAATCAATGCACGACAGCGATTAAATGTTACTCTAGATCTGTTGGCTACGGTATGGTGTAAAGATCGATTCAAAAAATGGAAGATAAAGCTCTTTCGTACGGATCATTAAGTTAGCCACAACATTTGTCATCAAGGACTGTTGCTCCTCATCAGTGGGCCTTCTGAAACCAGGGGTAAGAGAAGGGATTGGAGATATACCAAGGAATAATCGATATCCGAAATACCCGCCAGAAGAACCACACTCTCAACTCTGCGGGTTTTCAGCGGCGACAAGTATTTTCACTCGACCTACTCATCATCCTCTTAAGATCTATGCGTCCGGTTCTTATCTCTGGCGCTCTTCTTCTTCACTCACGACATTGGCGCTTCCCGGATTGACCATTTCACCCGAGAGTGTTTAGGCTTAAAGCGGAAGCGGGTTGGCGGAGAGGCATAAGCACGCATGACAGTGCAACAAGAGCAGTCTCTCTGTACCAGATACGACGTTGTCTATAAAACGAATTTTTATTATTCGAATCCTTGTGCATTCTTTTGTGGGAGGGTTGAGTCTGAAGTGCGGCATCGGGGAGACGCTGACGAGTCGGGACGTCGAGGAGGACAGACGGAGGGTAGTTAACCGTCTTGTCGGACAAGGGCATCGAGGCATGAGAAAAGGCGGACAGAGGAACATACAGATAGCGAGACTATATGAAGCTATCAGAGATTGCTTCAATTGAAAAGACAAAAAAAGTAAAGGGATGAATAATATTCGACCTGGATGTGTTCAAGCAATAGCTAATGCGCCGTGTCAATGGATCTATGCGAAAGGCCCGCAGATGTTCAATGCGGAATAAAGAAAAGAAAAACGTTAAGTAAATAAGAACTGAAGTTAAGGCCTCCAGGAAAACTAAACCGACAATGAAGTAAAAAATGCCACAAGATGGGACAGAATGAGATCAAGGATTCGGAACTAAATCGGAGATATGTAGCGGATATTGACTTGATTGTTTGCGTGAGGCTGTCGCTGCTGTAGGGAAACAAACGACGCAATACACCAATCTCAGCACAACGAATAAAGCCAAATACCCTGAAAATACAATTATGTTTCCTTTATATCTAATAAAACCCCTACGGCAAATGCTCTCATTTACAAAACTACTTCCAAACCGATCGCGTTTGCGGTCTTCCTGCCCCCGCCCAAAAGGTCATCGAACAGAGACTCAATATGCCGAGATAAGGGGCTTGGGGGCGCGTACATTACTGTGCCTCCAGCATCTGTACCAAACGTCCAAGGATGTTGGCTGTTACCTACAGAGAACAGAGCTACGAGAACCGGAGGAGACACTAGCCATGTCCGAATAGGTCGACAGGTATGCTTTTCGTCGCCTTGTAAGGTCTACATCACGCTGGGGATAGTCGTATGACATTGTCTGTAAGACCTCTCCTTACCTCTCGGCCATCCACAAACGACATTGGTGAGGAGTCAGACGAGTATGACAAGGTTCATTCTCCCAGATGATAAGCAAACAGATGCAACCAGTGACTCTCCAACATCTCGACGTCGGTGATTAAACGGTGCATATACGTCTTAAACTGAAAGAAAAAGGGTCGACCACTAAGATGATTTTCCGCATACCAAGTTAAGAGCTTTGCGTGGTGAACTTGAGCAGATGGGTCCGCAAGTGGCCATAAATGTTATTTTTCATCGCCAGGTTTGATATCCCATGTGACGAATGGAGAAAGATCCTGGAAGTATGGATAACAAAGAGCCGTTTGATCTGGAGAGGTTGTCGTGGTGATTACTATCATCCCGAAAGGTCCATCAGAGGATGTTTACCAAATATTGAGAGCATACCGTTAGATCAAGTGCTCAATATAGTACCATGATATTATTCGAGTATCTAAATAAAAGGTTTGACCGTGAATAGGAACATCATAGGAGACATAGAAAACCCACCTCGCCGTCAAATTTAGACATTTTTAATATCGAGTCAATCTCATAAGATAAGGCACGTATCCCCCTGGCATTTGTCAAAGTATGTTACCTATTATAATGGGCAATCGTGGCAATAGCATTATTTATTACTTTAGGCGGCCCGCCCGAAGTCCATCGAACCGCCGCACCTACCACACCGCGATCGAGTTTCGTGCTTGAAATGGATATCGCGATGACCTCACTTCCATCAATACAGAAATTATGGTTATGTTATATCTTGCTTGATCTCTGGCTCTATGTAAATTCTCGTTCGGCGCACTGAACTCTATATGGCATGGCGCTATTTTCAGTCTGACAGTGTCGAACTACCCTATATAACGGCGCCGCCTCGAGCACAGATCACAGTCAATGTGAACGATTTTAAGATTGGATTTCCTACCTCTTGTTCTGCCATGACTGAAGTCACACAAGCCGAAAGTTGGAGTCTCACGTGCCACGGTGGGGTTATTAGATCGGGTGTAGTCAGCGAGCTACAGGCACAAGCAAACCACATGCAATGAACGTTTAGCTCGCGCCAGACTGAAACGCTCGATACTACATAGAATCCGAATATTGACATCAAAATCGGCGCACTTCCTTCTCCAGCGACAGCCCCCAATCTCAGACGTATCCGCCAAATGTTAGCCGGACCGTTCACGTTTTCCCCTCAACTGACGCTTGGAAAATTCGCCATGTTACGTATCCTGCCAATTATCTAGGCAATCGAGGTCTGAGCTAAATATTAACAATAGCGGCAAACAACGACATAACCCGCACGTAAGCACTCTGGCCTTGAGTGTTATCTCCTCGCTACTGCATGGCGCTACCTCATGGTAGATTGTGGGCGGCTTCTTTTGCGTCGGGAAGCTGGTGAGCTTGAATGAATGGCAGTTCCTCCTCCGACAAAAATGAAGAAACTGCAGTCCGAAATCCCGCAATAACGCCATCGCCTTAGATATGCCGAATACCTTCGGAGGGCGCTAAACTTCGCCCCACTGGAAATAATTCGCGACATACCACACCTGGCTGGTATATACTCTATACAATCTATCAGACCATGAGGATGAGCAAAGACGGCCCTGGGTAGAGGCGAATGTCCTAAAGGCTATCGAGGCCAAGTATCCCAGAAGCAACCGGTACGGGGTACCGTGGACCATCGACATCGCGTATCTACGTAGCCTTTCTCGTAGGGACAGACCTCTGATCGACTAAGGTACTCCAAGTACTTCTGTTAAAACCTATCACCGAGAACAAAACCAGGATCCCTCGCTCACCATCCCTCACGTTTCGACGGCATTGTCTCCAACCTCTTCCACGCAATCTTCCTCGATGGCTATTGGTATACCATCTCGTGACTATCAAAAGCTTCTCATCAAAACAGCAACACCCCATCAAATCAAGAGGCTCAATCGTCTGGATCAAGGGTCATCCTTCGAAGAATTGTCAAGAAGTCTAGATTCAGCCAAGCTTATTATGTAATGGTTTAGTGGCTTCCGTTCGATGTTTGAGAGCATGATGGATGTCTGATTCTCACTTTACGGGACTACCCATGTCGAATACACGATCCAGGACATCTTTACCTCACTTTCTTACCGACAAGCTTAGTACCAAACCAGATGTCAATAACCACACCTAACATTATCCGCCTATACTGTCATACTGCGTCGGGCAGATCGAGCAGACAACATACGAAGCCTGTCTACAGCAGCGAAAGAGCAACAGAATTTACCACAACTACTTCTGGCTGATCCCCAAAACTTCGAGTCGCATATTAGAAGTTACATACCTAGCAATAGATAGATCTATTGACAAATCCTAGGGAATTGGCACGATCTGCTTCATGTTTTTGACAAGAGTGGCCGAGGAGTCAAGCCTGCGGCAAAAATGTCAATCCGCAAGCGACAACCCGCACTTGCTAAATACCCTTCGCTAAACGGCTTGTCTTATAAGAAAGAGAAGGGAGAAGAGGCTTCCGTGGAAATATGAAACAACACCTATTCCTGCCACCGAGCCAAGAGCGGGCAAATCATACGGGTTGAGCTCTCAAGAATAGATAGCCGATAGAGGGTCCCCTGCGAGGTCTGGCCGCTGGCTCTCGAAGTCGCTGGAGACGGTAATAGCATGCTATTGGCGTCGCATCCTATAGCAACCCGCTAGAGCAATATGGGACCCAACACGCTCTCGCCTCATTTAGAATATATATTCATCCGGTGCTGAAGCACTTGGCAGATAGTAAGTTGCACAGTCATTTACTAACCACTCCCTATCCATCAGGTCCAGTACAGGGATCACCAGTACCCCCCGTCGTTAGCCGTCGAGTACCTGTTCACGTGGAAACGCAAGTGCGCACAACTCTCCTTAGGGTGTCCATCAAGGGCGCAGGTCATATACTAGAACAAGAATGCATTTTGACAGTCACGACCGGCCAGGTTGACCTTGTCACAGCCACAGTCATTTGTTCTATTGACGAGATCGTTTGGAAATTTACGTTATTTCTATCCAGAAGAATACTGGTTATCAGTAGACGACGTGTGAAGGGCAATGGGTTCACTTTTACATTCCCGTTCAGGTACTATGAAAGGTAGCAGTGCCATCACGTATCCTTGACCCGGGAATAGGCCTGGCTCTGTCAAAAACGACAAGTAACAAACAACGATGCTAATCACGCACGACGCATTACCACCCTCGCTTATTTGCCTGGTGAATTCGTTCCTTCAATCGAAAGAGAAACCAATCGTACGGGTCGCAACATGCCAACACCATCATCTAATACCAACCTCAAACTTCCTCGGTGATTATCAATTTAAGCTAACACCCGATACACAAGGCAGTCGATTCTACTCAAACGTCACGAGAGAACTTCCGATAGGCATACAGCTCAAACCCCAGTTTGGGACAAGGACTCGCACAGATCCTTAATCCCCCCATCAGCTGGAAAGAACCGTGCAACAGGTTGATATGGTGACCGTTGACTCATAAAAGAATGCATCAGCAAGTAGAGACCCTCCTCTCCGCCAGCTGATTCATTCCGGCCGTGCTTACTGCAGTCTCATGGACATACCGCCCTAAATTAATGGAGCTCTTTACATACTTCATCGCATTTAGCCCGACTATGATCATCTGCAAGTTCCTGATCTTGAGGCAGCCAATTCTAGCCACCCCCAGGACACGCAGACGCACAGATATTGTGCGGAATACGGTCACACATACCCACGGGACGTGCAATGGATCAAGAACCATGATCTGATTGGCATCGGTTGTATTTCAGTACTACTTTGTGCCAGACGGCGAACGGGCTGTTCTGTCTTTTGTTAAAATTGTCGCAATGCTACGTGACAAAGAACTACAGACCGCTATCTGCCATTGTGGTTAGCAATAAAGTATCGATTCGCAATTGTTTCGAATGGTGTGTTGCCCAGAGGGACCTACTTTTTTCTCGTGGGAATACGAATGAGTTCAATGCCTCTTTATAAAAATTATCTTTCTGGGTACCGAAGCACAATCACTGTTCATGGGTTTTATTTTGCAGCGCTTGAGGTTTTTTTTGACTTGTGCAACAGGATCTGCTGTTTTATGAGAGGATCTGTTATTAAATATCCATGGTGACAAAACAGTAATTACTCGACAAACTGATGTCCAAGGCCAGCTGAGCTTGTTCTGACTTGGTAGATTTAAACCTCGACAGAGTCTCAATCTTCGATTTCAATTAAGCGTAAGTTCGCACGACGTGACTGATTTGCGGTTGGTAGGTGTTCAGGACTTCCAACTCAGTATCCATTCCTTTGTGTACCTACCCTGAACACTGACCCCTCCGCTGCCGATTGAACTACGCTAGCTCGTCTTGTCGACGCCGGGCAGACATTTACTTCGGAATTACTAATAATCCGCTCTCGCAACCATTTGATCTGTCTCAAATTCACCAGAACAACGTCGGTTCCACATGATAGCGACTGATCGCAAATGGAAAGTTTAGCCAGAACGTGGCTAAGTAATACTATCTGTAATACATTTAATCTGTACGACTTTCCTGGTGTGTAAATACTACACGTCTGATAAGAACCAATTATATGCCAAACTGTCATGAGGAGAATTTTATTTACCATACGTGTCTAACGTTCAGCTCTTTCATCTATTAATCTCTGGAACAACATCGGGTCCTAGCTGGGAATTATGCTGCCGCGTCCAAACCCACCGACAGAAGTCCCCGACCAATTCTGTTATCCTTTCCATTCTCTGTCCTTTGAAGAAAGCCGAGTTGCTCACCGGACTGATCTGTCCAGCGTCATTGGTCCGTTCTCTTCAGTCTTTGGTGTTTTTCCTGATTTCTCATCAGGCTGAGAAACGCCTCGGCTGGGTGCTGAAACCTTGGCAGCCTGGATCAACTGCTGGTAGTCAGGATATTGGAACTCCAGCTTGAGCCCATGGGTCTTGAGCAGTCTCTTTGTCATGAGCAGTCCAACAGACGCAGGGTTCTCGCGCGCCCTGATACGACTCCACCATTCGACCTCGAGATTTCTATCGTCCCCATTCTCATCTTCCTCCTCACTGTCGCTGTCAAAGCCTTCTGCCTCCCAGAGCTGAAACATGTCATTCTTGAACGTGCACTGGGCGAGATCGACGATGAAGGGCTTGCGTGTTGCTTTGTCGACTACCACATTCCGAGGCCCGCTATCGTCGAGGATGACATCGCGCTTGTTGATCTCGTGAGCTGCATCGATGGCCTGCTGCACGATACGCGTCCACTCCTGGTGTGATTGTGGCGATGAAGGTGATTTTGCAAAGTCCCAGAGATTACAGCCGGGAATGACTTGAAGAAGAATGCCCTTGACGCTCAGGTAGTCACTGCAGTCGGCGTTGCAGTTATCCTTGGAAGCGACTTGGACCTGAGCGTAAAGTCGAGGGATCATGATGCCCTGCAGGTCTTTCAAGCGCGTGTACGCCTTCGTCTCGTTGCTATATTGCTTGTTGGCTTCATACCAGAGGGCGGCTTCAAACCTGGCCTCTGCGTCGGGGCCCTCGCACCAATCCTCTGCAGTTGAAGGCAGTGGCTGCGTGCGAAAGTCCTCTGCAATCTCATCAATGAAGGACCCCATCGCACCACTACACACAAACAGCTCAAAAGCAACCTCGTCCTCGCTGCGACAGGGAACATACTTGCCCCGTATTTCGCGGAGGTGAGTGCCGAAGCGACGGTCGTAAAGCTTGAGGACGGCTGCCGTTGGACCTCGGGCTGTGAGGAGGTTGACGTGCATCACGGGGGACATGGTCTCGGTGATGAGGCTTGTGACCTGGGCTGTGATGGTGTGCTCGGTGAGAGTGGTGATGCAACTTTGCGTGATGTTGAGTTCGAGTGAGAGACCGGCGCGGTATGAGAGGATTGTCGATTCTCTCCCTGGGCTTGTGGCTGGGCAAGGCGGGTTGAGTCAGTCGGAGAAAGAAGAGGACCACGGTGTGAACTCACGAGGTGTTGAAAGCGACGACATGGTGATAGGAAAGAAGCGGCCTGCGTTCTTTCTGATGTTTTGATGATGCTGCAGAGATGCGATGCTTTGGGGTACGTGATGTTGATGAAAGCGTATGTGGAAAGAGAGAAGGCGATGCTTTCACTCTATATTTGGCTGAAGGTGTGAAGTTGTGTTGAACCGTGTTGCAGGGTGTGTGGGGCCTTTATTGATGAAGAAGATGCGCTCGGCGAGCTTTGTTCAGTGATAAAGCGCTAGCTGCGATGCGTGCTGTTGTGTTCTCTTTAGCGGCGTGTGCACGCATGTACCGGAACAAAAGACGTACACGCACTTTGTTCTCCAGTGGAACTATGTTCTGTAGTGCGTATTGGTATAGATAATACGGACATATAAGCTAAAACAGACATATTAATTCCTTTTGTCTTCAATCTGAAGCATTCGTGAGATGACCCCTCATCTCCGGTGGTGTGTGTAACCGATTCTTGCCTTATGAGAAACAAAGCGCAAGCCACCACAAGCCCCAATCCCCTCACTGCTGGAAGTGAAGCCTGAGGCAATAACTGCGAAGCACCCTTTGTCCAATGCGGCTGTTCCAAATCTTGCACAAAACACACACATCTTCACTCACTCAGAGCAAGCTTGACATCATTCCCCTTTACCTATCATGCAATACTCCAGATACAGTCGCCGCCGGTACACAAAAGTGCGCGTGGTACCAACAACCGCCGCAGCCCTCCCAAAATGGTATATCGAAGCGATCGTGTAACACGAACCTCCAACTGCGAGAGAGAACAGGGAAACACTGAGATTGACGAAACGTGTTGAGGAGCAACTCGCTAACAATGTTACACAGTTACCACGCACCAGATTTATTTTCCGACGCAGTTTCCTGTTCCCGAGTATCAGTTACACTCGACCAACCATCTTTTCTCACACCCGAGTTTGCGGCTACGCGACAGCTAAGGGTCTCATGTTGATTAAAACGGCGATGAGAAACATGTTTCTTTTAATCTATTTAGCCATTCGCTTCCGTCGCAGGGGCATCGTGGCCAAAGTAAACCGTTTCATAAGCGACTTTGCGAATGGAATCATCATCGTCTAGCAATCGTCGCTTTAGCAAACCTCTGATGCCATTAGTCGAAATGCGTATATCTTAATTCAAATTCCCCATGTCGAGACAATGATTAGAGCAAAACAACTCCATCGAACTATCTCAACCCAACAGTGCAGCCATCATCCATCTCTTTACAGAACCAATTGTTCTACAACCTACCACCATGGGCCGCACCAATCTCAAATCCAAGGTCATACACCTCAACAAGAAACAGGTAGAAGACCTCAAGACGTATCTCGAAAATGCCAAGGGCAACTCAATCTCCATCTCGTCATGGTCCAAGAACTGGGCGTACACTCACGGAGAGACGCGTTCCTCGTCCAACCTCACCTTCTACATCGGCGGCCAACTCAATAGCGATGGCCACTTTATCACCCGCCTTTTTGTCTGGACTTTCAAGAGTAGCTACAAGCCCATCTCCGACAAGGATGATGCGATCAGCACTCAGAAGGATTGGGGTACGGAAAAGCCTGACATGTCGGAGGTTCTGAAGGCTTACAAGGAGATGTATGATGTGGAAGTCACACCCCCTGCGAGCTCTGAGGATGAGGGCGAGGTGGGTGAGGGCGAGGAGGAATGATGGCGTTTAGGTCCCTAGTCTTGGCGGCTGTCTTGGAGATGGTGCAAGACAGGTGTATGGGTGTCCGGCATTCAGCGTATGTTGACTTCTTCATCCTGTTGGATTCGAAATATACTGGATAGTTGGCTGTAGAGACTTAGAAATACATTTGTGAATCATCCTGTTCGTGGCGTGAGATGATATAAGTCTGTGCAGTTTAAGCAAGCCTAAACTGGCCCAACCACACATGTCGCTGGATGGATCACTCCATGGATATAAGCACCACTGGCTTATGACTCTCGACCTTCTCCGGGCCGTGGATTGTTCCACTTATGTGTTTTGAGTGATGAAAATGGACTGAACCAGCCAAGACTACGCGGCTTCAACTAAAGAAACCTCTTGAAAGCCAGATATAAGGGACATGTATTACCGTTTGCGTTCAAGTACGCACAAGGCAGACACTGCATGTGTGCTCTCACTATCGATGTCACGGAAGAAAGGTCTATATGCTCGACGATAATGCCATCTTGTCGTGGCCAACATGTACACAAACTCTCACCTGCTACTCATTGGTGAAGTGGATGGTGGCAAGTCATACCGATAGACCTGTTGCCCTTGGGTGTCTGAAAGATACAAATCTTGCGAGCTTTCTCTTCTCCGTTTGGCCAAGACGGAGAAGTCCCTGAAATTGAGGTTCGTTTACAAGGAATTGACGGCTTTACCTTTCTAGGTCTGCGTTGCAAAACGTGGGACTGCCCAGGGTTCGTGCACATCCTGCACCGGGTTCTCCAACATATGTGCTAAAAGGTCTTGAACCGAAGCTCAGCCCTTTGGGCGGAGCGCCTCTGATAAGTAGCTCTACCAATAAAATACCTCGGTGAAATGTTGCCGGCTTGTTCAAGGTGATGAGTTTGTGAAACACGAGTGGTCACACTCGGACATGTCATCTTGAACGAGGTGGACAGTTTTGCTCTTAATGACTGGAAACCCCGATCACATTTTCATGATTTATTAGTAGAAGAATTCTGTCTAACAATCCACCAGCGTGGCCCAGAGGCAGAGTAGTCAAAAGCACAAAGGAGATAGTGAGTTAGACTGGGTGATGGGAGGGACTGAGAATGGGAAATGGTCGCTTTCTTATAATTATATACGTGTCTAGAGTGCGAATTGAATTTGTTAGGCAGGCAAGATTATTGAAGGATTTTATCAAAGAATTAATTCCCATAGACAAAGAGAAGAGACATAGCTGGAATACGGTTAGGCGTTTACATAAACGACAAAAAACATACAACAGCGGGGATTCGCTGGTCGTCACCGACCCAACTACTAATCCGCCGGTTAGTGGCTTGACTATGGGAGAGCGGACGGGATCCCGTATTTTCCACTACCTTTGGTCGTATGTATTAACTGTTAAATTGTCAAGGACTATAAACTAACGTTAGAGGTAGACTGAGGACACAACTACCACCACCTCCCCGTTCTCGTCTCTCCACTTTGATGCTGGATCACCCCTTTTGTGTGCTTCATCTCTTCGAGCCTTGTTCCACTTGCCACGTAGTAAGTTCAACTCTCCTCTCAGCCGTATCTCCTCCGCTCTTAGTGCCATGGATGAGCAGTAGGTGGACCAGAAAGCCCACTCTTGTCTGAGCTGGCCACGAGCCATCACCACCCACACAATTTGTCAATTCTGCTGCACTCATTTTAAGTCAATTAGCTCGGTTTGTAATCGATCATACTGTTACGCATATCGGGTTGAGCTCTGGGAAGAGTATGCCGGTAGTGACATTCGCCTTGCTGGAGGATGTATCATTCTTGCGATTCTTCACCCCACTACTAACGGAGCTCGCTTTGTTCGCAGTCTGCACTTAGCAGGGTTTGAATAAAGGACACATAAGCATAACTGGAAGTAGACTATAGTCAATGAGAGAGATGATCAGCGATGAGTCCGTTCCTTTAGCCGAGAGGGTGACAATTGCAGAGGTGCTCGAGGTTGGCCACTGATGGTCATTTCGTTCAATAGTATATCTCACTCGTAACCACCAGGGGGTGGCAACAAACAGTCAGAAATCTGATCATTCCATGGCGTCCAATGGATATAGTGTTCTGCTTACCACAGCCATTTCACTGCAGGAAGACTTTGCAAGCACACCGCAGAAGACCGAAGATCTATAATTAGTTGCTTTCACTAGATGGATTTATCTAGTATGACGTCCTAGCCACACAGTAGTTTGTTAAATTCGTATTTGAAGAGCTCTCGGCTATGTGGATAGTATTTCCAGGAGATGAGCAGGGACTCTGTTATGAAGCAGACAAAACCTAAGCCATGATATCAAACTTCCTCTCAGTCAAATCTGCGATCACCGATGATCTGACATATGCACACCCTGAAGCCACCAAGAATGTTAAGCATGGGAACTAACGCACGGAAGACTCTATGGCCTGGCGGATAACAATCAAGGCTACACCATTTGACTTCGCCTTATCCGACGCAACGATCGCCACCCAAAGACTCCCCCATCGGCCTGATCTAACGCATGCACACTCCGCGACCATTAATAGCAATAGCTTGAAGTCGGAGACCTGTCAGTCATGGTTTGGGCGAGGCAATTATCATCTTGACCTAGGACCCCAACAACAATTGCTCAACTTATCCCAACTATCACACAGCCGCTGTAGATATCAAAGAACAGTCTACTCTTGTTAGCGGATCCATAAATCAGCACCCACTTGTATCCCCCTCTACTCAGGCTCGTGTCTTTTTCTTCCGTCCGTCTCTCTTATCACTCCCGTCACCCTCAAATATCCTACCATTGCGTGAAACCGTACACAGACACTAATTGCGCTCCATTCACGCACGCAATACACCATCATCTACGCAATCACCTACAGTTTGCAAGCTAGCTTCCCATGAACGGATGAATATCACCATTGCCGCCATGGCCGACCAGCGAACAGAGAAGTCTAGAGTCTAGCGAGCCTTTTCAAAAGCAGTAAAACATAAAACTCATAAGAAGGTAAAAGACCCGGTGCTATAGCGCAGGACGCGGCTGTCATAGAAGTCACTGGATCCTGGTCTGACTCACGTGGTCTCGATAATATATTTTCTCCTCAGCTGATCGTGTCCATAGGCACGGAAAGAAAGACATATGATGCTTTTTAGACAAGTCATAAGCGACCGCGCCTCGAAAGTACAAGAGAATCAGCGCGTTACGTCGCCGTCACCAAAGTAGCGGAGCGCCAGGAGGTAGGACGTAGCTGTTACAGAGTCGCAAGATTAGGATACCCGATCTTGCCATTAAGACCCCGAGACCCATGGATATTCCCTCGCGACTTGCAGGTATGGGACTGAGGTTCCTGCCATTGCACACGGACCCAAGGCCCCTGCCTCATAAATTCAAGTGCAGAAGGTACAAGACGCAGGGAGGGGGCAGGTTTAGACTACTAGCTGTTACTACTCAGCCACCCGGAGGTGTCGTACCTGATCCTGACGCAAAGAGAGCCCTTCAATAGAAACCCAGGATACAAACACATCACTTCTCACAGGAAGATCCGAGGATGCAATAATCGTCTACAATGCGTGCGAAACTTCTGCCACACATAGGCACCTGCTACTGAGGAGTCTGAAACACAGGCACCTGATCATTCTGGAGGAAGCCTCTAGGGCCAAGGGATCACCTAAAACTGACGAAAGTCTGAGGTAAGCTATCTGCTATCATACAGGCAATTGATCCGCCTGCTCTTGAAGCACGAGAGACTGCGGGCACCAGAGGATTTGAAGTGGAGGGCCTGCCCCCAACGCGCAGCATGTAACTGCCACAAGGGAAGAAGCCTGAACCTGAGAACTTTACAATAAGGCTGTGCCACGGAGAAGCCTGCGGTCAAGACAAAGGCCTCCATATACGAGGTTTCTATCACAAGGAACCCATGGCCCAGGGAGCTACTCCATGTACTAAGATGCCCGAAGTCGAGGGACCTGATCTATATGTCTGCCACAGAAGGCTAAGTTCAGGAAACCTGCAAGTGCAAAAGGGGTCTGGACGGGTACCTGGGGACCCCCTTCAACCAGTCAGAAGTTTAAATCTGAAAATCTAACTCTGAGGAATAGGAAGCTTCTACTATAGAATTCCGGGATTGGCCCTCCACTTCCTTTGTACAGTAATGTCCGAGGTCCAGTAACCGAGTCCCAAAACACAGGAAGCTCCTACTACGGGATGGAGGAAGCCAAAGGACCTACTTTCTCCACCGAGAAGCCAAAAGTTGAGGGCACTGACCTGTATCTAGGAAGTCTCAAGGTGAGAAACCTATCTCGATACGTAAGAGGCATAGACATAGGAAAGGAATCTGAGCACGAGGTAGCGATTAGACTTCACAAGAGGATTTCGCCACTGAGAAGCCTGGATCCGAGGCACCTTTCTCACCTACAGGACGCGTCTGCCCTCGGGGTGCTGGAATTGAGCTGTCTGCTAACAACACGGGGTCCAAAGCTGGGGGTTATGCTCCTTCCCTGAGAAGCTTATAGCTGCTCACCGAAGAGATGGATGTGGCTCCTGATTCTTTTCCTACAACCAAGCAGTCGAAGCCTCATCAAGATTAGCATTCTCTCTCAACCTGGATTGGTTGAAATGCGAGCACCTTCCCCTGGTACATACGAAATACCCACTTTAGTCTTCGAGAGATTGGGTATTTACAACCACAGAGGGGATTAAGGCGCCTGTTCCTGGCACCTAAAGTGCACGTTTAAAGACTTGTTTGAGTTCTCAATTGATAATCGTGATGGATTGGCCGACGAACTCAATGTCACACAAATCCTGATATCGACTGATACAACTGGCGTTACATCTACATGTGGTGCTTGTAGCCTATGGTGAAGAAGGTATGCTTAGCAAAGAGATCACTTAACGCAGCTAGCTCACCACAAAAGTTAAGATATGGACTATTGTGGATGATGAACCTACAACTCAGTGAGCCATTGGAAATTAAAATTCAATTCTAGAAACTGGGGATAGGGTAGAATGATGACTGGCACGGATTCACGCATGTGTAGTATTTGTAGCCTACGGTAAATGATACGTTCCTGGTAAAGGGATCGCTCCAAGGACGTTGGCCCATCGGCTTATCGGCAGCCATGGATGAGCGAGTGATGTTGAATGTCACACATATCGAAGGGGGTAAGCTTGGTGGTTGACTAGCATCAAATGGAAAGTGTCACTCTTGTATACCCGGTTACTTCGCTGGGTGCGTTCCGTCACTGGATTCGAGGGGTCGTTGACAAAGGTTAGGCGTCTCTTTGCCTGCTGCGTCTGATGAGCCTACAAGGAAGCCACGTTGTTCGATGGACCGCGACCATACATTTCATACTCCTGCTTGCCTGGAAGACATTACATCTACATGTCCTGTGAGCCTGATTCGTTACTGGACTCGACTGTAGGTGTAGAAGCTTGTATCACAGGTTGAGCGTCTCCTGGCTCTTAGCCAAGTTTATATTCATTTGGGCTGTGCGGTTTCGCACCTCCAGGTCACGAGCACCTATGGCAATCCAGATTGTTTAAACGAGGCAGGGAAATGAGGGTCAACATCTGTCATCCTTGTGCATGGATCGACCTCAACCTCATCAAAAGTGGTAGTGGCCTGACTAGTGATTTTGACAATTGGCGTGGGGTCGGCTGAAGAAACCTAGGTCGGAATTTTGCAGAACTTAGTTGTCTGAGTAATACAGACTCGCTTAGGCCTGCGTATATTAAGCTAGCAATACTTCAAAGTCAAGGTATAGTCAAAAGACAAGCTCGTTGTTCATGGATGTTTCAAGATTTCCTCTGTCCAAAGGCTTTAATCGCTTGGGCAAACGATCTCTTGGAGACAGACGAGTTAAAAAGGAAAACGACTACTCTCCTCTCGTCTTCAGACCTCTCAATGGTGGTAACTCAAGTTACTCTATTCTTCTATGAAGCCATAACCCATCTCATTCACAGCGTATACATAACACCCCACACACAGTAGGTCAGGAAGTCCAGCGACATGGTTGTTCACGAGGCTCTCACCTGTTTGACATACTGAAGCCCCGGTCAGCGACATCTACTGACCAGCTGAGACGCTGTGGACGTACCTTTGTCTGGAGCTTGATGGCAGGTATATCTCTGACTATACGCATTCTGTGCAGGTCAGATATCCGAGAGATACGATGACAGAGGCCAAGACCTCAAAATAACTGGTGGTAAGGGATCCATACCTGGACTGGATTGATGGTACTGTCAGTAAAAGACTGCAACTAAAGATATGAAACTTGTCTACTTTGACTGATGTCACGATATTCAGGCTGGAGTAGAGCCCCTTCCATGTTTAAAGCTATCGCGAGGTCCACACTCCCACAGTGGTCAAGTCCTAGACTAGCCTGCTCTTGGAAGGGCCTATGATTACCTTAGCTTGGCAACGCCCTCAGAAATTTGGATGAGATCTGGCTTGACTGAACATCTTGTTTTCCAATGGTGATGTGTCTTTCGGAAGACCATAAGCTTCGGGAAGCCTGCTGTCGTATACTGGCTGACAGCTTAAGTTGTCTGCCAAGTAAACTCACGGCTTGACCTTATGGCCCCAATGTCATACCGAGCCTGTTGCATACACTCACTGTACCTTTAACTCTAAGTGAAAATGGAGGGCCAAGTGATAGTGTATTAATTGTTCAAGGTGGGATTGAGCTCTCGCCCCGAGTGGCTGAAAGCTCAACCCCCCGCACAGAGCAATGCTATACATTTAGAAGCTTAACACTTCTTCCAGAGAGTTTAAATAATCCTCCGTGGGTTCCAAAAGTGGCCTGGAGAGAGGGACCCATTCTATTGCTACAGAAGCGCGTGAAGTCAGCGCGTGATCTTGTCTACGACACTGTCTGTTCGCTCACACTGCAGATGAACACTCTGTCTTCTTCAACTGATCAAACTGCCCAAGTACTTTGAACTGTGCCTTTAAGGTCTAAAATATTTCCCTGGCCCATTAAGTTACTCCAGAATAAATCTTGTCTGGTGGACGACTTGTACTCCTTTGTGGCTAGTTGTCGGGCTCTCTCCGATAAAGATAACTTTCCGCCTTTTCACATCTAATCCCAGGACTGTGGCTGTAAAAGGCAGTTGACGAGCCTCGGTTGCCTCTTCAAGCCAGCAATTTAGCCTGCTCTGGAAACGTCCTACGGAAGGCGGGTGATTTTCTTGTCGCTAGCTATTAAGCTTTGCTCAGTGGCATCTTGTTTTCTCAGGCCTTTTTGGCTTGTTCGGGTTGGTGGGATCTGTGAGAAATGGTTACATGGCCTTTCGGTTGGTTACTCACTCCTGCAAGCTATTCGGATATTCTGTCCAGCAATTTAGATTATCCTTCAAGTTGCAAGGCCACTCTGAAGTTGGACTTGTCCATGTTAAAGCAAAAGCAGCATTAAGTCCAAGGCATACTATGCGAACGGAAGTGTCCCATAAACAGTCATCTGTCGCACAACTGCTTACACACACCCTATATGGCTGGAGGCACTGTGAAGGATGATGTTTACCAGTGGAAATATACCATCCTCGTGTTCTGGAGTTCTCATGCACACAAGCGCAATATGCGAAGCATCACAACACTTCAATCGACAGCATCACTAAACATGTTTACCTGACACAAATTTGTTTACCTAAATGTTCGTCTCGAATACTATCTGTGCCATATGTGCTGTTGTGATACGTATGGTTACTTACTGATTTGCCAAATTGTGTCGGTACTTTCTTTTCGTGTTCATGAAGTTTACCAAAACAAACGAATATGACCCAGTCTTGCCAGTCCGCTCTCACTTTAACGCGCTTATATGACTGGATGTATCTTCTAGTCTCCGTCGCGGCCGACAAGTTGGACGACGAAATTCAGATTTTTAGCATGGTTTTACCTTTTTTGACTGCAACGTAGCACAGGGCCGCGAACAAGGTGACTGGCCAATTTCGGGTGTCAGACACAAGCCTCGCATCCCTGTATCGAGCGGTGATTTTAAGAGTGATTAAAGATGTTGAGTGCATGGTGAGGTTTACCATGTCATTATTGCTGTTCGGACAATAGCATGTCTGTCATCCTCAGATGTTGAAAGGGCCAAAGTGGAACAGTGGTGTCGGGTCGACGGACTCGGACTTCTGGTAAAGAGCAGACATCCAGGTGCTCTTGGCTACAGTGAACAATCCCCAGTCCGCCATTGTCCCATTCTTCCAGCACTTTTACAATACGCATGGCCTTTTAGAAAAGGACGCACTTAGCGCAACAAGAAGCTTAAAGCTCAGCCCTGACATGGCCTTCATCTCATGTTCAAACAAAATGGGTCTTGCATCTAAGAGTCTCGGGTCGCAGAATGATAGGCATCTTCCTGGAGCTCGGTAATAGTTTGTGTACATCATGCTCAGTTGAATCGGGCTTGTGAGCTTGGGATTCGCCTGAGACCCAGCTGCTCTTTATCTGCGGGAAGTGTCTCGCGCCGATGAGAAACTCATTTGAGGGACATGGCATGAAAACTCTCTGATAGATTCCTCATTCCAGTGAATTATTCATCGTCTGTGTTCGCTGGAGAATAAAGATTTGGTTATCCTGCTCCCATGCTCTCCATACGCCTCAATCGACATATCCAAGCCAAGCAGCAAGACATCAATTAGATCCACCTTACGCGAACATTTCACCCCTTATTCTTCTGTGATAACACGATGAAAGTGAGAAATGAGGAAATTTCAGTCGTGGCTGTTGAACATCTCGATTAGGTCGCTCCAGTAACAGGGTCCGCAAGCATCTGAAGTGACTCACAGGCGCATGGGTTCCTACACGGTCACAGACATGGTCGAAAGTCAACCGCTTCATCCTGTCAAGCTTCTCAGTCGCATACAAGTACATAACCAACATCAATTGAGTCGCTGTATCCTATCGGGTCTCGGTGCGCAAAGATGGACGGATGAAACCTCATGTTGGGTACTGATTGCAGGGCCATTCCGCCTGGGACAATGGAAAATCGTACCATTGAGTTCCCCAACGCTTTACATGCAATGGCTTGGTCGAGAGATGCCTGGGAATTGCTGTCAAATGCCCTCGAAGATATCTACTCAAACCAAGCCGTCCTCGACAAGGTCAGTGACCACTTCAGCTTTGCCATCGGGGCTTTGGCTTGCCAAGCAGCGTTGATGCCACAATCCCAGCCAAGACGATTTGTAACACATTTATTTATTGACTAATATGTCCTCCGCCATGCATTTGGGCTTAGCGATTGAAGGCTTGCGTTTCTCGCTGTCGCATACTCTAGGTTCCCAAGATCTGGCGTGAGAGAACCCATCACTATAGCTCTTACCAGTTCAGAACAAAACATTATCATAATCTCAAAGGCCAAATTGACTTACATTATCCCCTTTCTTTGTTATGCTGTCAACTCTCCGTGCTGCGCTTACTAGTATAATGACATAGAAGTTATAATATGAACAGTACTCCCTCCTCTCATCCATAAACGAGTGGTTGAAAATGTCTATCTTCATATTCGTCATCTATGACGTGGTAACCCTTTCACGTTGACACAGATACACATCTAGAGCCCCAGCATGGTAACGGCCCTCCAATGTTCCGACCAATTACCCGAGCCTATGGTCCACGACTTCGTCTTCTCGAGCGACAGTCCGATCCTATCCATGTTCGACCACACGTAGACAGAAATGGGGCCAGAACCCTCCTACGCAATCACTCCCGCCCCCTCGTCACAAGATGGATCGGGAAGGCTGGGCCAGCAAATGTTCACGAGCCCCTCCATCCCCACGGGTACCGCCGCCCTCCCCAACAACACGGGGACGTCCGAGACTAATATCGTGTTTTTTCTCGTTGCTCCTATTAGATTGTGTATCATGCTAGCCGGTCGTCTCGGTCCACGGGTGCGATGAAGTCGTGGTACGGGCGCCTGGATCTAACTCATTCGAAACACAAATGGATTGGCTCTTCGACCACAGACGCACAGTATGATGGCGAAACAGCATCTTTGATCAATTTGGATGCATACAAGCTGGGCTCGTTGTTCCCTTGGCAGATCTCACCGAAACCCGTTGATTGAAGGAAGACCGAAGTCGGGGTTGAGCTGTTCATCAAAACTACACCACAGGCCTGCACTGTTACGAACATTCCTTGGTGACAGTAACTAATATCAAATGTTCAATTCAGGCACGCCCTGCGAATACCTATACACCATTTTTGTCATTGCCATATTAAACAATAGGCCTGTGTAAGAATCGTAGCTGTGGGGTAGTGAAACTGCCCGTTGCCGACTTTCATTGCAGTCATCCTGTGAGATACTTCACACTATAAAGAAACTCAATTCCAGGCTTGACCAGATAGCTAATACCCACTCGTGGTAAAACGAAGCGATGTCTTATGAAATCAACATTCTCTTGATGGGATACGTGGTTATGAGCAACGCGCTTGGACCCTAAGGTGTTCCACTTCACTGCTGCTTTGCAACGACTCATCTTTGGGTATAGAGGGAGCAATCTATATCATCACGATGCTAGCTAAGAGTCACTTCGTATCGCGTTAAACTTGCTTCTGTGAGAAGATTGGCTATTTGGATGAGGCCTCCACTAGGTAGGTTCAGATAGTCTCTTCCTACCACTGCCCTCAATGAGTTCAAAATCACTCAGCCTTGGACATTATTAGTGCAGAATCAAAGAGCTTCATCGGATCAACCACAATCTTTTACCCCATCATCATTGATAGCCTATAGTATAGTACTGTACAATAGAAAAAGAAAGCTTTTACTCAGCCAAACCAGATCACTTTCGGATTGTGGCCAGCCTTATCTGCAGAACATCGAACTCCTTGCGAGCGTATCGCAGCACCAAAAACAAGACAATGCATTGCCCATAACGAGTCTGGAACCTTTGACGGACAATCTGCATATCAGCCTCCAAATTGCTGATGATCTTCAACACTGGTCTATTAGCCTCAGGCATGGAGAGATAATCCTCAGCACCAAACTGACCGACTATAGATTCGCATTGGCCTACATACTCTCGCAGATTCGTGATACCTAGAAAGGCGGGCATACTCTCAAGAGGCTGGGTCTTGAGGGCTCGGCGATGCTCGACTTGTGGCAGAGATGGAGAATGTGATAACCCATGGCGGAGGAGTTGGATGTGGGTGGAGAGGTGGAGCTGGTTGGCCAGGGCCAAATTCGCGACCAGACCAGTGCGGACAGATGGCAGTAGGGGTAGTAGTGGAGTGGACGGCTTCCATGGTGGGAGAGTAGTCTCGTTGGAGGTCAAGAGAGTGAAGCCGGCATTGAGTCTCGCCAATTCCGAGTCGAACAGGATGATCGATGTTGTAAAATCTTTTCCTGAGACCATCAGGTAGGCAAACTTGGTAATGAAAACGTCGGAATCAAAGGCGTTAGCCTGTTGTGAGCACTATGAAAATGTGAGTATTTGCGTAGATGTAACATAGTCCAACGTACCTCAATGCTCGAAACCTCCATATCGCCGGCCTTGGTAACAGTCTCGACGAACTGCTTGACCATCACAGTGGCTGGATGCCTCATCACAAACCGGAATGAGGACAGCAGACTTGGTGGTGAGGAGGCCGTTGAGTCGTCCAACAAGGCGAGGCGACGGGATTGCGCAGACAGAAATGCTTCCGATGACACCGACACTGTCGGGGGCGAGGCGACACAGAGTGGTATTGCTGATATTGTCGTTGAGCCACTTCTCAGGAGCAAGGTAACAAAGGATAGACTCTACCAGCTTATTGGATGTTGTGGTGAGGTGAGTCGAGAGACTGACGTCCGGCGGCGGTGAACTCTCTACCGACATACTAGGGAACCTCTAACCAGATCCTGATTCAGATCCTCATTCACGCCCATGCCCGTTCCAATGCCCATGTCGTCATTCGGAAACGCAACGCTGGAATCTTCATGCATGGGAGCAGGGCTGGCAGGGCGAGCGACCTCGGAGGTTGCGGGGATAGATGGAGGTGGTCATCGAAAACAGCGAGAGGTTGAGAGTGCTGGAGGGATGGAATGGCGAGGGGCGAGCGAGGCTGTCACGAGCGACTTTATTGTAGAAGTGAAACAGAGGCTGATGAGGCCCGAGGGGGAGGTGGTGGTGATTGCAAACGGCCGAGAAGAGAAAGGAGAGGGTCGTGAGGGACGTGGGCGTCGATCGATGAAGGCCCAGGGGAGCCTGCCTGAGAACCGGCCTGGGAGCTAGGCCAGACGTCGGTGGCACTAGACATAAGACGCATTAGCCTACTTAGCACAATTCTGAAATGAACCACCCCTACAAGACTCTTGAGGGACTCGCTGATCACAGAGACACGCTTGACATCACCATTGACAGTGGCCATTTAATACCACACGGTCTCGGCTTTCCCGTAGAAAGCGACGAATGTCATGGCGTCAGGCAGCCCGCATACCACGCGAAACGCCTGGAAGATCTTGTTGTTGGTGATGTGCTTCCTCAAGACGAAACAAACCACAGTCAGCGGCCTATCCAGTAACCCAGCGAGAGTATTGAGACGGGAGAGGTCGGATCCGCCGAGAGTACTAACCTCAGCGACAAGACGACGCAGGCAGACAAAGGCGAGAATATCATTACCGACGTGTACAACGGCCCGGGCCGAGAAGAGAAGAAGCTGAACGTCCTAAGTCAAGTTGGCCATGACGGCAGTGGCGACATCGGTAAATTGGATCCCAGGTCTTCATGACGGCGTTGAAGGTATCGACGGTTTTGGTGATGGCATCCTCGAGGGGGGTGAGCAGCTCTGAGAGCCGCGCGGTGAGGGGCACAGGCAAGAAGGCGAGGGCTGCTTTGCTTATTTCGCTGGTGTTGTAATAAACTGAGACCGTGTGTTTGTTGTGATTGTGAGGTTTTACACGTGGCAGAGCGAAAGTGACGGCTTGCACCAAGTGAAATTGTGGCTGTGAAGGTAGCGTTTATGGCGTACTTGGATCCTTATGATACTAACTGGCGTACCGAATTGGAATAAGATATAAATATCCAGCACTTACAAAACTCCAGTGCTCTTTAATAAGGGCATTGCCATTAGCAGAGATATTAGTAATAGGCCTCTAATACGGCACTGTATTGGCACTTTATGCCTATACGCTCCCGAAAAGACTCTGCCAGAATAGTTAAAGCCTAGAGAAAACGGGATAGATCCTTCCAGAACTGAATATCCGGCGAGCGATGCCATTTACGACCAGCACCACTAGCACCCTGACAATAGCCTAAAACCGCCGTGCGTTACTGAATGTGGCGCCGTTATGGGATGCCCAGCAATGGATAGAATAGTAGTCGAATGATATTCTATCGTCGATGGCGCAGCTGCCGGATATGACTTTCTGCATGTAACTGGCATTGAAGACTGGGTCTGGGCCATCAGAGTCAAATCGCGATGAACGTCGCTGTGCGGCAAAGGTGTCTATAGTCTGAAGTGATACTAGCAGTGAGTTATCTCCAGGTCGGAGATTTTGAGAAAGGTATATGAAAATAGCTAGGATAGTAAGTAGGCTGACGAGTAATAATGGCGGAAAAAAGATAACAGCTGCAACAACATATTTAGAACCAAAAGGCCACTATAGATAATAGCAGCTTACATCACCTCAGAAACCGCGAGCTCAAATACAAATATTCATCATTAAAGCGCCTAAGTCATCTCTTGTACTGAGCTTCCGCTCTTCGCCCGCTCCATCTTGATTTTGCGAGCGATGGCGCCTACCACTTTTTTCAAACAGATTTATTAACCTACTACAGACAATTCGTCCAGGATACTCACACACCAGCAGACTTTGTCTCGATGGCAAGAACAGACGCCAGCCTACGCTCCTTGTTTCAGTAGGTCAATCATGTTGAACTTCAGGATGGTATCGCGACTGAGTCTCATCATTCTAGTCAAAACATATCTACGGCCTTGGAAGATCATGTTTAATTCGAGCGAGATTGCCGTATCAATCAATGAGCATTGGAAGTCTTGCACCTCCCATTTGATCTTTCAACTCAACCCTTCTTTGCATCGTCGACAAGTATCCATTCGGCGATTCAAAGCCATCACGAGATATGTTAGGGACAACGGCACCACTTCTACATAGCTCAAGCACACTGTCAAACACCACCCATTGGCGCCAGGAACCCTGATAGCCAAGTGTGCTTTCATGATCAAGAAGACATCTCAAGAGTTGAAGACGTACGTCAACATCATGGAGATGTGCAACGAGATTGTTGAGATTGCTGGTAGGTGCCCGTGAGGTTCCAAAAAGCGAAGGGAAAATAGATTTTAAAGAACTACTGCGAAATCAGCCATCGCCCATCGAAGGATTTCCTCTTATGAAGTTGCCCAGCAAGATCCGATAAGGCGTCATTGAGTTGATGATCGATGCCATTTTCCTATTGAAGGTTATCAAATCTGGTACACGAACAGTAAGCTGCAACTACCCACAGCTCCAGCAAGAGTCTGGGCCGAGGAGTGCATCATGTGGAAAGTCAACTACAAATTCTCACACCACGTGAAAGCAGAGAACGGGTGTTGTAGAGAGGGTGTCGAGAGCTAAAATAACGATTCTTCCTCGGGACGACAAGTACTCTCGCAACAAGATGGTGCGGGGACCACTGACAGCGACGGTGACTGTACTTTCTGACTTCACCAAGCGCATGAAAATAGCGCATACGGCGATCCCATTGCTGCCGATTAAGGTGCGCGATCCTTATCGTTTGCTTTGAACAAAAGGAGTTTGGTCAAACCTGTGACATACTCGACCTACATACCAATTAGACACTCAGTCGACCAACGCGTCACACTCTAGACCTTACGCTTTCGCCACGATATCATATACTTTGCCGCCGACGACTCCTGATATGGATGAGTGCGAACGGCATGCCCTCGACAGGCTCACTTGGCTGATTAATCAGGATACCTATCTGGGACATCGACAAGTTTCCGCTTTGTGCCAAACTTTCATCATTGACTGCAACTCACGCCTCATTAAGACGTGTACTCATACGTGGTTCTCCCGACTGATCTGATTACTCTGTAGCTGCGGCAAGCTTGGAAAGACAAATACTTTCAATTTCAGCACGGCCTTGTTCCGGGTCTAAAGTTCAATCGTCCAAACCGCAGCAATCAGACCTATTGGAAGGACCCTCTGATGAAGTGGCTTTTCAGCATGAGTGTGAATTCTTTTGTCTGACTGTTAGCAACTATGTGCTGTCGGGTGTGATATTTGCCTTCGTATATTATGGTGAGTGACATCGATCGTGAAGTAATCGAGGGGAATATTAGTGATCAAACTGATACTCTTTGCGTGAATGAAACCAGGGTTAGGCACGGAGATTCGTCATGTGATTATCAGCGTCCAGGCAACGAGTTTGATGAAATCCTCAGAACGCAGCCATGGACGATGCTAAATTTGAGTGACGTGCAGAAACATAACCATATGCTTACGTTTTTCTCATTTGTAACTCGTGATAAAATAATGTGCTTCGACGATGAGGACAAGAAATGACTCGAAAAACTTGGAAGATATCTCTGCATCAAAATCATGCTCCTTTATCAAAACGTGGAAGACTGTAGTCCAAAGCTCACTATTTTCGATGAAGCTTTACCCTAAAGCAACAAACTGTCTGCTGTTACACAACGTCCCCTTGCAGGTCCGCACTGGGGTAAACCACTGAAGGATCTGCTGCGGTCCCTGACAAAAACGGCCCCAAGTTCAACTCGCCAACTTGCAAAACGAGCAACCGTTTCTGCCTGCAATGCTCACACCGATCGCCCCGTTCATATTAGATGTTGTGAGCATCTAGGCAGCTATTGCTCACACTCCCCAGGTCTCCTCTAACGTGACTTGCCCAGCAATTCGAGTCCTCGACGCTCTAGACAGCAAACCTCGGAACAATCCTGACAAACATTCAACTGCGAATTCAACTGCGACGACAGAACTGCCTAGATTACGAGATGCGAGAATGTCATTTTTTTTGGTGTTGCGTGTGCTGTTCTTAGACGCTCAGGCCCACAACCTTCGGCAACGGGTACCCCGAAGTTATCACGGACGAAGAGGAGATACCGCATAGTAAGGCTACGAGTACCAGAAGGGCGAAACGACTGGTATTAATCAACGAGTAGCTGATACAACGGGAAATATCGGAATAAGACACCGTATACTCCCAGCATCGATGCTTCAGTAACGGTTGCCTCTACATCGAGTCTTCCTTTATCAGTCTTTGAGAATGCCAGTACTGGTCAGGCCTCTAGTGGACACCCTGCCGTCTTGAAGAAAGCGATATCTGGCGTAAGTCATCAAACCGACATCGAGCTACGTCCATAGAAAGACATCTTAATATGGAGGAAAAGCAGAAGCAGTCGCTACAAACGGGGGAGGATAGGGTTGAAGTTTCCAATGCTCTAGCAGTAATATGCCAACTCAGCTGGTACACAGCGCGGCGGTAAACCAATATCTTCTCAATCCCGTGCTGGCCTCATAACGCATATGATTCACATTCAAGAAAAGTCATCAAACAAAACAATTGAACCTGCGGCTATCGCTACTCCTAGAAGGCAGCAGAAAGCCCAGGGTAATTCAATAAAAGCCTCTGACCCAAGATCATTACACGGATCCCTAATCGCTCCGCTGTCGCCAACCCAACCGCACACTTCATCGAGTAGCCAAATCATCACAAAGGCAATATCGCAAGCAACTCCTAACCGACGAAATATCTCACTATCGTCGACTGGGCGCATGTCGCCTTCGCTTGCGCTGAATCTGCAATGGGCCCCGTTACTCAATCCGGCGCAACGATACCCTGCCATCGGCAGGAGTAGCTCAAGAGAATCAGCTCCATGGCAGCGAAGCCTGATCTTACCAGCCTGGCTATTGAATCTACGGACCATATCCATCGAAGTCGTTCCGCCAGCCCTTCTCTGCATCAGCATCAACGAACCAAACCGCGAGCCTGCTTTCAGTTTCCTTGCATCCAGTGCGCGTTCAATAAGACCACTTCCGAACTGAAGGATAATGTCCCGGCAACACGTCTTATTCCTATTCGCATTGTACACAAAGTCTACACGACCTTGACGAGCAAGGGGCTGTTTGTGCGCCGTGCCTCCATCCTTGAACCGTTGTCACTCGCTGACTATATTGCAGTACCTGACTCTCTTGTCGATGTCCTGAGAACCGCTGAGATTATCTCGCTGTCGCCCACTTACGAGTGACATCGCCCCCTTCGCGTTTCTACGTCAGAAAATATAATCAACTCAAATAGACTCGCCAGCGTTGGTCAAGCTATCGTGAACAGCCTCAATAGCCCCAACCCAAAGCATCCCGCACAATTCACTCGAGATGCTACCGATAGATAGTTTCACACCGAAGTCCTTAACCGACTCTATACCCCGACAATCTCTATGGGCCCTACAGCTAGAGCTTGACCAGGGGTGATACACCATCATCCAAACGCGACGGCAAATCGAATCTCGTGTCAAAGGGTCGTTCAATAACCGAGATCAAGATGGTTTCGAGAAAGAGATCATCTGTGCACCTATAAGTGGTGATTACACGAAGGTGTGGAAACAAGAGCACCCCGCCAGTTAGCCTCTTGGCCCCACAGCGAATCACAAGACTATCCTTCCTGGCAAACCGTCTGGCCAACTAGGATCTCAAGAGGTTCATCTGGTGCTGCCCTAAACCGAAGTTCAAATGGAAAACCTCTGATTCGGCTCATTCTACACCAACCACCTGTTCTGTGGACCAAGATTGGATCTAGCACCGTCCCATTGCCTGATTACCCAACTCCAGAACAACACTCTAAGGACTTGCCGCTCGCATAAGGTCCAATTCCCTTCTTAATTCCAGCGTGATATCTGTTCAAGTCTATTCACCTATCAGAAGGTTCGCCCTTCGCTGAAGGTTATGTAAAAGTTGCTAAACTCGATGACATCCACGAGAACTCACAAACTCGATAGCAGGTAGCTGCAGGGGAGTTAGACCAAGCCTCTTGCATCGCCCAGTCAGACGCCCCGAGCAGGAGTAACGTCTGGAACTGACCATCAAGACCATCAAACCATCAAGTCAATAGCGAGCGGAAGCTAAATGATGACTACAGCCGCCACCGCGCCGGCCTTAATTAGCGCGGATAAGAAGTCTTTGATATTATATCCCCAATCATCGTGTGATTTCCAAGCTTCTTCGACACGAGCTAATGTTACGTTTAGCACCTATAGAATTTCGCGACACTGCCCACCTTTCATAGAACAGCGCTTATCACTCTGACGGTTGGTGATCCTTTACAAGATAGCTCTGGCCGCCATAACAGCAACTCGAGAGATATCCTTCTTCGCAACCAGAAAGCCTCCTCGAAGCCCGCAAAATGCTATCTTGCTCAGGGGGGCTCTATTCCAGGCCCGAAGGATCTCATTGATGTCCGATACCTCGACACGTCGGGCTTGTGGTCTGCTCATAGTCACTATGGTGTTCACGTCGAAACACCGTAACCTGGCGTGACGGTTACTGCCAGAAGGCATGCCGTTGGAATCCAAAGCCGACATCCGAGACTATCTTCCAGATATGGAAGACTCAGCCTAGTGGTCTTGCAGCTTTATCTAGGGAAGATTCTCTCGTTCTCCACCTGCTGCCCCCGTAGCACATGAATGCCCTGCATAGAGGCATCACCCAGTGGACGGGACTAAAGGAGTTCAAGCGACGATGAACTGTCATGTGTTGGAGTTTCTTAGTCTTTGGAAACTGTCAAGGTCTTTGTCGGGGCCATATCGATGTTCGCCAAGAAACTTCAGGAACCGGATCTTCAAGGGTCATTGCGACTTTAGGGGAGTCCAGATGGCTCTGCATAATGTCTACTGCCGGCTGATGACTGAAGCGAGGGGTGTGCCGCTAAAACGTTAGGAAGAATCTATCGGCGAAATATTCTAAGGAAGCGGTTCCGTCTTCGAACTCGGGCTTTTTTCCCAGGCCACCCTTTACATGATGTGGAAAACGCATACCTGTATTTTGGAGGCAGTCCTTACCCTCAACGGCGGATGACCTGACTGGTTATATGAAGGTGGATGACCTCCTTGTAAGTTCTGTACTCGGTGTCCTTCTGGTTTAATTAGAAATGGAGGAGTGCTCTCGCCAGAGCCGGATTTACTGTACCCTTCACCTAAGCCCGAATGCATTAACGGGGGCATGGCATGGCCTACAGAGGTACTCCACTCCCACCCGCATTGGGAGTCGGAAAGGAAGGTTGCTTATCGATATAACGGACTTGTAAACCAGGTCATAAATAAGACCTTAAACGAAGTCAGGTAGGTATCGTTGACCCTTGATGTGCCGGGAAAATCCATACGGCTTGAGACCAGACAGAAGACAAACAGACGCATTGAAAGAGGTCCGGTCTCCCAACCGAGTGGCTTCGATTCCGTCAATAGAGTCACAAAATGGTAACATTCTTCGTAACGGGCACATCATTAATTACCACAGAGCGAGTCACACAACCAGCCCACCCAAGAACTTTAACTGCCAGCGAGACGTCATCGTATGCCTATGAGTGAGCTTTGGATGGCCGATTACGTGGCTGGGAGTAGGCGTGGAGGTTCCACTCACAGCACGAAGCTCAGTAGCTGCCTGAGTTGAAATTTCTTTTGGGGATGGACCACGGCCTGGCTGATACTCGGGTTTGACTTTCTTGGTCGACCTAGGTTCGGGACGCAGATAGAATTCTAGGGACATCGGTAATTTGCCCACGATGGGCATAGACTCGAAATCCCGAATGCACCGATGGGGCCACGGTTAGCTCCAGTTGAAGGTCATTACCAGAGCTGTCGTAGAGCTTGGCAAATCCCTAGCTGTGAAGGCTAATAATCCCTATATCGTAATCCGAGCAGTGAGGCATATCCTACATCCCACCTGTTGTGAGCAACGTGGAGACAGCTTCTCCTATTTATTATCTAGCCGTGTGGGGGGAGTTACTGTGAATAGTCCGGCAGTCGCAGCCATTGAGGATGTAAGGTTATTTTAAAGCCAGTAACGTGTGCTCGAAGGTCATGTGACGAGCATATGATAAGACATCGCCGTGATCGCCGTCTGACATGTCTCAAAGGCTTAGTTACTGTGATGCTTCAATAGCTATGCCGTTATTGGTCTCGCTACGAAGCTGCTGGAACAAAGTCTAATAAGCGTCGAGCAACTACACAGGAGTGGTGATCGTATTAGTGTTCGGATGCATGTTCCTGTATATAACAAAGTTGAGCATATCGCAATAGGTAGTTTCAGAACGCTCTGAGAATGAAATAAGTCAGTCGGCAGACTGATTCCTTCTTATGATCAAAGGGATTCCTACCTATAACAGGGAGGTAGATAGAATCGGCGGACCATTAAACCATGGCGGCGAACTACGTTGAGGTCGGTCTCTAACTCAATCACTGGTGGTACGAACCGCAGGTCGCCTCCTTGGTTGATGATTGGGAGCATGGGGCGCAATACATTTCTACAATCATCCAAGCTATCTTCCAGAACCCCAATATATCTATTGCAGATCTTGTCGCCGGTATCCTCTTGGCCATCATGAGAGGTCTGACCTATCGTTTTGACTTCGTTGGTGTCCAAGGTCGACCTCTAGATGGTGATTCCTCCCCCTCGTGTCTTCTGAACTGGATCGCTGAGCTAACTCTGCAGGGTGAAAAGGGCTCACCAGAAATAGGTACTGCGCTTTAAAAATGTCTGCGGGAGTCTCGGGGACAACAAAATCGAGTCTGCTCTAGCCTTCGAGAAACAGAGTGCATCTGGGTCGATCGACTTTCAAAGCACAGGTGCCCGTTGAGATTACCAGAAATTATTCTGCAGAGCTAGATTTGAGCAAACAATCAGTGAGATGTAGCAACCTAATGGTGTGCAGCGTTGCTAACCAGACGGCCATCGCGATCGTTGCCGAACCAACAACCATGGTTAAAGTCTTGAGGGAGAAGAATAAAGTGTTATGAGAAACTAAATGCTGTTGTAGAGGGCTGTGTCTGACCACCGTGTTCTGAAACCGTGGCCGGGAAAGCTAGAGAAGCGCCTACGTTAGGAATGTGCGGTGGAACGTCAGAGGATGGTCAGACGATTTGAGTAGCGTGAGACGGCGGTAGAGATTCGACTGAACAGGCGACGGATGTCGAGGACGGAGAGAACTCGAAGCACCCGCATTATGAGATATCTCGTCGGGTTTGGAAGATAGAAGAGACACTCACTCTCTGAGGAACACAGATGTATCGCGGGATCAAAAGCAGAGCTGTTCTATGAATCTAGAGAACAGCAAGAACGTTAGAGAGGGAGAACTAGGCTGGAAACATATCTGTGAGCATTTAAGCGCGTCATCCACGTCAATTTAGGGCGCCGATAAAGCCAACTTTCGGAACTGCCACGGCTTCTCGAACTCTGAAGAGCGTATTCCTTCTCCTTCCTCTTACATGATTCGGGATTCCGAGCAGCATAGCAATCGTTCACAAAGACCCTCGACAGACATGGCACCAAAACAAGCGAAGGATTTGAGAACAGTTAAACATAATTCCTGAACCCTGACATTGACATTCGCAGAGACTTTTTTGAACAACATTCCCGACATATTCTTCCACCAAGGATTTCAGAATCGATGAGGTCTTTGTCAAGACTATAACAATCCCAACCATGATCAAGTGTTTCAAGACGCAACTTCATTTTGCTGTTGAGCGTTAGTCTTCTGGGTGGTATTGTTGCACATGTAACACGCCCACGACACCAAACACTCTCTTCATCGTTATTATATACAATGCTATCAGCACTGATGCCATATTTCGTTGTGAAATTCTCCAGTCATTTTCGGAGCTCCTGGCATACGTCCTCGACAACCCTACGCCAAATCGTCTACAGGACGCAGGTCATGCAACTTGGTGGTCCACACCTTGGCTCACCAATATTATCCTGTCTTTAAATAGACTGTAACTTCCAGAGTTCCACCAGAATCTCCAATCCGATATGATCGATACGACCATATCGAGTACAGACTGCTACAAACCTCCCCTAGAAAACTATCAACCTCTACCCTGCCCGTCGCACCTTCGCTTGTCTCCCCATACTCGCGCATCCTTGGATTGGACTCTACTCAACTTTTTCTAACTTCTTGAAATTCTGATACCTCCTTTCCATTCTCGGGATTCTTGCCTGCTTCTCAACGCGCCTGTCGCTCGCTTGCTACAATGCTTAATCGACACCATGGCCGAGCCCTATGTCAAGCCAGCACTTGAGTGAGCCGTCAGTCGAGGTCCTCATCCTCGAGAAAATGTTATTCTTTTCCTCCTGCCGTTCCAACTCTTTCTCAACACTCAACAGGAGCCTCCCTTCCTCCTCCTTCTCCGCCAAAATGCCAGATGCGCTCTGTTGTGATGCGCGCATCCTGTTGCATCTAACTGGCTGTAGTTGTATAGTCGCGCGCGGCCCAAGTCCTCGATTGAACGCCTTTTGCCAGTTCGGGCCGATGTCACCCAACCGCAGTGAATGCACAGATCAAATTGGACGATGGTCCAAGACTAAGGAAATTAGGTTCTGACATGGGAGTCTGATCAAGAACCTCGAGACCAGTTTTTCAGGATAACCTCCAGCGAGGATTTGGTCTATGGGACGCGCCGAGATATTATTCGCCGATTTCCGTTGCAAGAGAGGAACTAAACTTGCGAGTGCGATACCACGCCATTTTTCATCCCCATCAACCCAAAGGCTTATCGCACTCTGCAATTTAAACTGGCTTTTACTTTGGTAATAACAATTTACGGTCTGAGTCCTTTTGCATCAGATGAGTGCTAGTATATCATCGATAGGGCCTCGCTAGCTGAACAGTTTCCAATTCGAATGTGCAGTCGAAAGGCTTTCCGGGTCGGTAAGCATGACAGCGAGCGTTCGACACACCTTCCGGCCAAGGTTACCCGTAATCTGATTCAGTCAATGCACTCTACGAGGTTGATTAGCCAAATCTTTGATAGTCATGATCAGAGCTCTGCCAACGCTCCGCTTTTGAGCGAAGAACAAGGTTGAGCGAGGTCGAGGGCTTGGCTCAATTACAAGGCGCGGGCTACGGGCATACCCTCGATGTACAATGGTTTCCTTGGTAAATCGGGGATCTCCTCTCAAGGTTGCACCAGAAGAAACATGGTCGCACAAACGTGTCATTGTTTTATGCTAGCTCATCTTTGCTCTGTGGTCCAGTTACGCAAGTGTCTGAGTGTCAGATTTCACCGTATTGCTCTACTTTGCAACACAAAAGAAATGCAAAGGGATATGTTGAAATTTCTTAATATTTAATTAAATAAGACTTTGATAGGTAAAGTTACTGACGTTTAATTTTCATTATACGTAGGTATTCTACTGAAGGCTCAGCATATCACCGTCTTCGTCGAAAGTCCATCGACGATTCCAATATCGCTGCGTCTCAAAGTTCAGCTTCGTGTACAATTATCGAACCACTACCTCTCATAGAGCCCATCACTTGGCCGACTCCCGCGAGAAGAGGATCTTATTATTACGTGGTATCTGGAATGGAATCCATCTAACCATAAACACGTTCAACAAAACACTGCAAGAAAAGGAGGAAGCCAGCTGTTATAACACTGGAAAACCCTCAAATCAAGGAGATACGAAACCTTGGCTACACAGCCCCCAAAGGTGATGTGAATCTGTAACCGCCACCGCTCTAAGACGCGCAAAGAAAACACGTTCCGTTTCACCGCGTCAACACGGGATACATATCCGCATCGCGGCAGCTGCCCAATGTGCTGGAGAGAGATATAATTATGCAAGACATCGCATAATGAGTAATGCAGCTTAAATCAATGTCTCCAAAGAATCTTATTGTCGTCAAAGCTAAGGATGATACGAGTAGAAGCTGGCAACGATCAGTGATTTGTCACTATTTTTAACTATATATCATTCGGCCACCTATCTTTTGCCCACCTTCTAAAACACTACACCTCATATTATCTACTTCTACCGGCCATGCTATTATATGAGTTGTCCCATAGATCAACGTCAATCCCCTGCTCTTGGCCATTTCCCATCGCTTAAGCTGATAAGTCTTTATTAGTACCATTACCTGGATTCTATTACCAACAATAATTAAAACTCAAGTTTAATAACTACGTGGGCCTAATCCTACTTCATTGCCACGCCTATTACCTCTGGCCTTCGCGCTGTTTAACGGATTCGTCCTTAGCATAAGGTGTTGCTCGAAGTCCTTGAGTACCCATTACAGCATCATAGAGAGAGCAATATAAGAGAGAGCAATATAGCTCTCAAAAAAGAAGTTCATAAAACGCACCCTCCGTCTTACTAAACACATGCCGATTCTATAGGGGATAGTAGAACCATTTTTGAACCCATGGGTGCCGAAACCAAATCGTGCCTTGTAACTCTCAAGGCATATCTAGCGAGCTACTAGTTACTACTTTATCGTTTCTTTATCGATATCGAAATTTCTAATATCCACGATAACTAGGCCCGATCTAAGAAGAAACCAGGTCACACTATCCACCCGGCGAGATTGGTACATGGTGAAAACTCGCGCTTTGTAACAGATTTTGTTTTTGGCTACTCCGTGCTCAAGGTCAACGCCAAGTCTTCGGTCGTCTCTGTCGATCTGGCTCGGGTCGGGTGGCGTGGTGGCCAGGCGCTAGAGTGATGCTCTGAAGGGAAGTTCATATCGGAGCGTTCCCGGGAGATGTGTGTTGCATCAGTGTTAGCGAGCCGGCCACAATCGTTTTCCTTCAGCATGGCCATTGTTTCAAATTTGAGGTCTATGACATAGTCTCAGCCGTTGATTCGCAGAAGCTGGTGATAATTTGAGGCAACAATTTGGCGAAGAATTGTGTACGGCAGTGGGAGATTGGTTGAGACACTACGTTTGTACAAGTATTTCACTTCCCTGGAGAGATTTTTCTTACTCGGATGTAAATTGAGGGCATAGCTCGCCTTCCGCTAACCTTTTCTGAACTCTGTTCAGTTGCGCTTTGCCTCGTTTGTACTAGGCATGGGCTCGAGGTCGCTGGCAGTGGCTGTTCTTCTCGGGCAAGAAGCCTTGGCCTTCTCTTTGTCGATATACGCCTGGATCTCGGCTACGGTTTCTATGTCAGGGATCTTCTCCCTCTTACGGGTTCTGTAATAGATCTGGTCCAGGCGGGTAGAGAGAGCAGCCCGATCACTACTAACATCAAAAGAGTTTTTCAGGCTACTAGCATAATTGAACAGCCAGTAAGTTATTCTTCGGCTTCTGGAATGGCGAACCGCTAAGCGAGTGAGAAAGTTTGTAAAAGCCAGTGCGTACTGCCAATTTAGTCACGTTTCGAGAAAGCCATTACATTTTTGTTTCCCACTTCACTAAAGTTGATCTAAACTACAATACGGCAAAACGTGCGTCTAATTTACTCCAAATCGACACTTTGTTACTGTGTGTTGAGTCTGAGGTGCACTTGTGATTAGTCGGGGAAACAGACTGTGTCTCTAAACGGAGAATGTGCCTTTTGAAACATACCATTGCAAAATGAAGACAAAGGTGCTCCTCATTGATCAGACGTACAGCATGTTGTGTCGAGGAGCCATATGTTTGGATAAAGAGTAGAGACAGATGCGCGTATCACGAACGACACGTGTCATTAAGAGATAGAGCCTTGTATGAGATAAATGCAAGTTATGATGTGAAGGATTCAGGTCAGATTAGGAGTAAAAGGCCTAAGGCAGGCAGATAAAACCCTTGTCGCGTTTGTACTCGCGATAAATAAAGGTAAGGATGTGAGAATTGGGAGAACTAACTAGGAGAATCCCAAACGGGCACCTAGATAAAGTCAATAAATTGGTTCTATTCCCAAACATGAACTCAGTGACTGTGGGAATACGCCGCATGGACCGTGCAGATCACTGCTAGACTCAAAGTAGGCTCGATGCTTTAATATTGTGTTATAATTTAATTATGGCGCTCTGCTGGCAGTCCAATGCTGTGGAACTAAAAGGTGGAATGCCGAGCTTGCGGACATTCCGTTGCTACAGGGTACGCTGATTGGCCTCGGTCGAATCTTGGTCCAGACGAGCTGTTTAACAATGGTAGGACGAAGATCGCGGTGCACACGGCGGTCCAGCCTTAAAAATAGCAGACGAGCAACCCAAAATACCCCTCGTACCCAACCACGGATTCCCATAACAGTCATTTTGAGATGTAAGGATCTGTGTATTTTTAAACGATGCTTTATCCGAAATGCACAATTCGCTCTATTATTCGTATTGAGGTGGTCAATGGAATTCGCGCCAGATCGATTCTGCGCAAATTTACTCGCTGATTCATGTTCTGAAATGAGGACCGTGGCCTAATCAAAATACCCAGTACTTTCTTTTATTGGATTAAACCATCTTCTTATTACCAAACTCATCCTTAAGTGATTACATAATCGTCAAACATTGTGCATACTTAACCTTCACTCCACCGCATAGACCTTTCTAGCTTCACTCCAGATTCTCAGCTTACTATGCTTTTTGGAAAGTCAGTAACCAATATGTTCTTAGAAGAAGACGCATGTGTTGCAGAAATCCTAGCAGAACGTATCTGGTTGTGGCTTAGTCTTGTAAAATCAAATAAGCGGGCCATTGGGGTATGTTGCGCCTCTCCCAGCGACGTGAACCTCACGGTGTAATGTCCGAAGTTTGTATTAGCCTATTGCCAAGCGCTGATTATAGGATAAAAACTGAAAAACTTAACGTCTAACAATTCATTGTATCCCACGTCCCGATGTCCATCGAGAGACATCACTGAACTAACGATTAATTAAGATCTTTGTCAGACATTCAGCATCTCTCAGAGTAAATATAACTTTTAAATGTCCCTAAAATCCACCGAATATTGGCATCGACGATTATTCCCCTCCCCGCGAGAAGCTTGGTTGTAGCTTCGGTGCTCTTGTCCCCGACAGCAAAGCCCTCGTAGTAACCAGTATCCCTCTATCGTTCTGGGCAGTCAGTAGTGTTTATAGTAAAGGTCACTACGGTCATCATCGTTCAGCCTTAATATTAATAAAGCCTTTCCTCGCTTCTTTTTTGTCATCGTTTCCACTACAGATAACCTTCGTTTCGTTCGAAACTCATTTGGAAAGGTCGAGGAATTCAGATATGATTTCCCACACCTCTTCCGCTGAGCATGGCTTCATCCACACGAGAGCAATGCAGGAATTTCGAAGGATATATCTGAAGCAGCGCTGTACGTAGCGGCCCAACTCTTTTGACAGCGTGGGATACAGAGAATTCCTTGTTCGTTGTTGTAGGACTTCTTAAGACCCTTAGCATCCTTCTTCGTCTACGAGCCGATGTGAGTATGTATTTCTGCAGAAGGCTTGGTCATTCTATTGTATTCGTTGATTTCTATATTAATCTCTTGTTGACAAATACTTACTGTGGCCTGAGAAGACGAAATATTGTACTCTAGATTCTGGATGTCTGGAGTCTCGAAGTGCCCTAGCCTCCGTAGCTTTGGAGGTTGAGGATGAGAATTCTCGCATATATTGAAAAGACGTCTTATCCAAACCACCGTAAGCACGTCGCAGAAACATTTGGTTGTAAGGTATGCGATAAGCGAGATTACGACGAGCGGGACAGAGAATGAATGCCAAGGAGAAGAAAGAGACGAACGCCAACCTAGATAAGAAATGAGTGCCAGACGCTGAGGGAGTTAGAAGACACCTTGACTAAAATCGAGAATGAGTTAGAGTGTTTGTAGGTTAATTAAATGAGGGAGGCCTTGGAGGTGACACTATCGGTGGTTATGATTCAGGCGTTTCCAGCTTGTACAATGACCCGGTTTCGGTTAGATTGACGACTTAATGAGATTGATTGACGGCGGTAATATTGGATATGTGTTTCTGTCCGTTTGAGGAATGTAAGGACCATGCTTTTGAAGTTTGCGGATGCACGGAGTCATCATGACTAAAACACGCTTATTCGGAACACCTTGTTACCGCGTTCACGGTTATGTGCGGTTGCCCTTTGGGTCTTTCTGCCCTGATGTGATTCTATTGCTGTAGTGTGAAACCGCGAGCAAGCCTTTAAGTATTAGAGACTTACTATCTTGACTATTTTCTGCGCCCGAGACATTAACTCTTCGGTATCTTTGAAGTCAACCCACGATCTCCTATTGACTCCCATTATATCATCCTGATCCAAGTCATCTTCTTGTGTCTCAAAATTCCCTTTCATTTCCGTGCACCAAATCTGACACTTACATTATCTCGACGCGCTAAGAAGTCTCCACACATCTCACTCTCATCTTGCTCTTTCATCATCAGCCGCCAATATGGTCTAAGACGTGAAAGCAAACGTCCTTCTACGAGTCCGCCAACTCCAGTGCCTACCTACACACGGTGCGCATCTCAAATCGCTATGAACACGGCACCCGTATCACCGCAGAAGCCGTCGACCTGGCCTGAAATTCCAAACCAATCTTCATAACGTAAACTATCTAACGGAGAACTGAAATGAGTACAATATTGGATGACGGAGGGATGATCGTTAAGCCAAACAACTCGCAAGACTCTAGCCTCGGGGGGAAAGCTACCGGAACGTCTGGCCACCAAGGAACAAACGGTTTTCGGCACGGCGGTAAGCACCACCGCCGAGGACAAGGAGCAACGGTAAACCACCGAGAGAACCGAAGCCAAAAGCTAAGTCCTGGCTCCTGAGCCAACTGACACGCTGGTCAATAGATGAAGCACGTTTCGTACGGTGATCAGCAAAGGGCGCAGTCAAGGTCGGCGGAATACGTAACTTGATCTTGGAGATGCAGAGACAAGTTGAGGACATACAGAGCCCGATGATCCAGCTGAAAATCAAAGCTATAAGAGAAAAGATGGCAAAGCTGAGTGTTGAGCGGGTTTGTCGGATTGAAGCTTGTTGAGGTGGAGGGGAAGCCAAGGACTGACAAGGGTGCGTAGATGACGGAGAGAAAAGTGTTACAGGCGATAGAGAACTGGGATGGGGAAGCATAACGGTTTGAGAATAAAACCTTCAACCTCAAGGGTTTGCTTCAGATAGACCCTTTAACAAGGCCCAGACAGAAATTGCAAGTCATAGTCACGCGCAATCCATCTCAAGCTCTGGTCATGACAAGGGTTGCAAACCCACGAGATGTCCCCTTCGCTTTCGCTTCTGCTGTCACCTTCTGGCTCTACAATATCGACTCGGATGTAGCGGGTGTGTGTATATTAATGCTAGAGCCAGGTTAACTTTAGTAGGGAGTTTCCGGCACCGCCCTGTAAACTGTCCTATCCTGCGTGTGGTCAGGAAGCGATGTAGAAAGGTTCCATCGGGTTTTTCTGGCCTTTCCCAGCGTTATGATTAATACAGTATGTCATCTAATCTACTTGTTTTGTTTCTTCCACTCAGAAATCGTAATGTCAAATCCTCCTCATGCGTGTTTAAATGTGGCCAACCAGCCCTCGACAGCCCTTGTCTTCAAGACATCATATAGGAAGCAAGTGTACAGCTTCTTCTCTTTCTTCTTCAGCCCACAATTAGGATATCGCCCTTGTAGAGGATGTTTTCCAAAACGGTTTCTTTGCTATATAAAGTTGCTGCCTCCATGACAAAAGGAAGGAGGTCGCCATCGGCCTCCTTGACAAGGTCTCTTACAGATGTGACTCCGAGGTCTTCGTGATCAGCTTCAAGATCGGTGCCTTCGACGGTGTCCACAGAGGTGTCGCCGTGTCCAGCGTCTTCGGCGACTGAGATCGCAAGGGACAATTTATGTGAAGCAGCGTCATCTTGATCCGTGAGAATGGGGGTGAAAATCGGCATTTCACCTACGGCTGGGAAACGGACCATTCCATCTTGGTTTGAAAATCTCCTCATTACAGAGGTCAACTATTTGAGGGTTTAATGCTTCTTTGGGCTTCTCATGAAGGCTGTGTGTATCTTGTGCCTCTGTGGGTTCTTTGGGCTTCGAAAAGAAGATGATGCAATCTGCGTTATCTTCATTATAGGTGCAATGTTCAGGGCACTCAAGTTAAACGGTCACAGTGAAGCTATTGAGAGCTTGTAAAAGGTCTTCAACTGTGCCGTTGCCGTGGTGGAAGCCGGTTGCAGAAAGCCTGTTAGTGGTCTCTTCAGAAGCTGTCCCCAAGATCTCAACGTGAAAACATAGATCTTCCCAAGGGCTGTCAGGATTATGAGGGAAGCTGGATAGGCCAGCAACTGGGTCGCGAGACATGATCGCAGACGTCTGTTTGACTGGTACAGTACAGGTTGTAAATTGGGTGCGTTTGGAAGAAGACTGCGTCTCCATCGAACAGAAGAGAGCTCACAAGGCTCAAGAGGTGAGGCCAAACTCGATTGTACCGAAAACGGGGACTCTTAGGCCAAAAGAAAATTAGTTTACGTTTAATTAAGCCTACTGTATCGTAAGGCTAGGCTGTGGTATTGCGATTCTGCGGCCATTCTGTTGGGGCTGCTGTGTAATTTCAGTTAATCACAGCGCATAGAAAAACGGGGTGGCAAAAAGTTGTCGCGTTGCGCAACAAGATGAAGATTTGAAAGCTCTTCAATCAAGTTGACGCAGAGTAAGAATAGTCCGATTCCAGTCAGTATTTTCAAAAGAAAGAAGAACAGCGAGCATGTGGTCAGCTGAAGCAGGTGGAAGCGCGAGGGCCCGTAAACTATCATGAAATGTACGTGTATTGATACCAGAGGCACATCTTCAACAGAATCGATGTGCGATCGAAAAATATGCCACGACATAAGAACCTCAGTACCTATCCAGTAAATCTACCATACTACGTCTTCCAAGAAATAGAATAGCATGTGCACCTCAAGTCAAGCAAACCTATACATTCAATCAGCACTCAGGTCGACTCTCCGCCCCATTCTGTCACTGTTTAAGTTCAATGCGTGGAGTAAGTACAGTCAGGTTCCTTGCAAAGATGCTGCAGGTCATTCAAGGTCGATGGCTTGAGTCTCTTCGATTTATGGCTATAAGGGATGACTACGCTGAAATCTCCCCCTTGCGACAAGGAAGCAAGGGATGACACTCCCTTCACACTAGCTCAGACTTTGTTACCACGTCTAGGGGGAGAAATAAAATACCGGACGCCATTTAGTGGTAGATTAGCGATTTTTAGTGTAAGTGCGTTGAGTGTTTTTCTTTCCCCCGAAGCATGTCTCTCAGACTTGGATCCCTAAGGAACCCGACACAACACTACACACCAGAGTCACAGAGACGGCACAAGATTACCATCGAACACGGAACAAGTGAGTTTGACAATAACTTTAGTCCAACGGCATATCGATTGGACACTTCAAATTGACTGCGAGGGAAACCAATTTCTGCAAGCATCCGCTTTGCCAGTCTCGCCATCTTCACATAGACCCCAGCCCCAAAAAAGCCAAGTATGAAACAGCCACATAGCTCCCAACCTTCCTCTGTACTTTCTTGGGTTGCCGCTTGACCCGCCGAGCAGAACAAGTACTTTCCTTTAGAGTATGTTTTGCAAGGCACTGGGACCTGGAGTGGACTGATAAGCAATGCTTGGTGCCAGATCTGTAGATGAGTTATGCCAGGAGGTCAGTGACGCGCGTGGTGTATTGTCACTTTTGAGTGAGGTGGCGGTTTGTCGTCCTAAGGATTACATGTCAGTTTCTTTTCCTTGCCTGCTAATGGCTACCAATATATAGAGCTAGTATTCACTGGGACCAGTTGTAGGACTCAGGAGAGGTCTGGTTACACCACTTTGATAATGGAGAATTTTGCAGTCCAGGTACATCATATGTTAATCGCAAGCTCGCCATCGCTCTCATTCGACGAAAAGCCAGGCCACGGAGGATCCATGTTTTGGTCGCGCAATCCGAATTGCGTTTATATGTCTGGGGACGTCGCTGCGCCTCCTGGTCATTCCGTTATAGCGGGCAGAGAAATCGCGATAGCAACACTCCTCTCCTTCTCGCAACCAATTGCTAAGGATGACTGGCGAAGGGCTTTTATCGGAGTACGTGGAATGTCTGCTGGTTATCAGCTCGGTTATATGCGTCGCCTTTGTGGATACACGATAAGTAGGCTTATTAGTTGTGGTCTGTCAAGAAGCGCCGAAAGTCCATATGAAGATATTGGTGTCGGAACATTACGCTTGATAATATCGACGATGACTTCAGCCACTACTACGGGGAATGATAGCGTCAATGGAATTTGGCCATAGCTGTAGGCTATAGCATGATCGAGGGCTTTATTGAGAGTGAGCTCTAGACTGTGGACGAAATCTGAGGTTCGTACCCCCGAAGGGGGTATAAACCTCGGATTTTGTCTAACTGGCAGGAGATAGGTAACCACCACCTCAGTTATAAAAGGTGCCCACTATACTACCTACGTAAGTGGTAGTTATAGCTTCCTCGGCTAAGTAACTTTAGAACCTTTGGCTTAGGTAGGTAGGTAGAGGGTATAGAAGTAATACCGTCACTTATACTAAAAGGCAAAATGAAGGTATTCTATAGTGATATGTCTCTATTAAAATGGCCTGACCTTGGTGTTACTATTATTTGGACCTCTACGGATCCGGACTATCTATTAACCTGGCTCTTTACTAAAGGTAGTAATACCTTTGTATATCAGGAAGTCGGTGGCTTAGTAGGTACTGTCTATTAGATTTAAATATAAAAGTCAGGAAGGAATAGAAAGTATATATAGTTATTTATAATTACATTGCTTTTAATCCACTAGGTGCCTAACCCTACATAGCCACCCGCCAGTAAGGCATCGCCTTAAACCACTACCAAACTCACCAGCACCACCAGTAACCAGCATTACCGGTAACCAGTATTACCGACCCCACTAGGGAATAATCTATCCACAACCCAACGATAAATATACCATTTAAACGTTTCGAATGGAGTATTAGTACGACGCTCTAACCAACTGAGCTACGGAAGCCAATCAACTTTTGTTGAAGAAGTCTAACGGATTTGGGAATTTGATCGCCAGCAGCACATAGGTGACGGTTCCGGCATCACCACTATCCAACAACAAGATGAGATATTCTGACGTTGGATATCATAGATCTACGCGTACAAAAAACTTTGCCTATCAACATACTCTGGGCGTGAGTTGGAATAGTGGTTTGTTTATTCTGGGCAATATTGATTGTGAGAGGGTCAGGAGAATACCTTTTTTCGCCCATTCAGCGTGGTGGAACGTGGTATAGCTGAATTAGTGAAAATAATGTTCTTCGACGTATTTTATGTCTTCCGCTTTGCCTAATAGTCACGTCGAAGAGTACACATGGTGATTCCAGATACTAACAGTCACCGCAATGGATAAGGAACGTTGAGTCGAAAGATTTTCGAGCCTAACTTTCCAGATTTACCAGGCTGGCCATTGTTTACAAGTCCAGGAGCTTCAGCCGATTGACCGATGTTGCGCGACTTGAATACTCCTCAAATATGTCACACAATTGTGTGTCTGCGACGTCTTGGACCACACCATTCATAGCACGCAAAGGGATAATCAACTGCATAGCATCTACATCAGAGGGAGTTCGGACTTTACGCGCAGCTTTCCCAGCCCTTTCGTGCACTGATCATCGTCTTCTCACGCGCTTTGGTGAAGCCCCTGTTCGCTGACAAAGTTGGCCCCCTATGGCCATCGCTTCCCGGCTTTTGTGTTCTTATAGGACCTTGTAGTTGGCATTTAGATGATCTCGACCGTTTTCTGTTGGGGATGTTCCAGACCCCTCGCAATATGCGTGAGTTGGCTCTAAATAGAGCGGACATGACGGCAGATATATATCGTCAGAACAAATGGGAAGGTCTGCGAAAAGAAGCGTAAGAAACGACACTCGACAGGGCTGTCAAAGTTAGATCGTGCTTGCCGCTATTCTGCGAATACTCAAAAGTTGCCTAAGCGTGGCGATGAGAGAAGGTTCAGTGCTCCTTGGTGGTCACTTTGAGATCTGTAGAAGTGGTCTCATGTTCGGTATGTCTTTGGCGATCGTCTGACCACTCCCGTGAGCGCGTACTGACAACATAGTATTTAGACCTCGTGAGCAGTCTTTGAGCGTTCGGTCTTGTCGCAATGGCCTAGCCAAGGCTTGAAACAAGTCGGGGAAGTATATGCCGGATCGAAGGACTGCAATTCGCAAGAAGAGGCGTAGTGATATGCGTTTCATGTACCTACAGCAAATGAAAATGGACGTTATCCGACTGAGAGTGCTTGTTATATTCTGAATAGGGCCCTGTATAATCGGCCTGTCGATCTTGGCACCCATGATGATCTCTGGATCACTGCTGCAAACTGCCCGACTGTCACCTTGCTACCAAATTGCGCCTAATCAGCAGAGCTCGTTTGAGACAGACCTCTTGTATATCTTGAAACCAGCTATTGCTGGGCCCGCAAATTCCCTCGGTGAGAGGCGTGACTATTGGACTGCCGTGGAGAAGCAGTTGGGCAGAGACTGGAAGTTATCATGATACTGACGCGGTGCTGGGCGCCTGTTTACGTTCTCGAGCCCAGTGGAACTTCACTCGGAATAGTTATCGAGATTGACACAGCATGTGGTGAAGGCAAAGAGCTGGGGCAGTGAGCTAAGCAAAAGTGTTTCCGTGGGAAAGATGCTACGTAGGAAATGATAAGGTCCGGCGTACTGCCTTTATCGTTCGGATGCGAGCGGCCATAACTGTGGATACGTATTCTGAGTAACGGCAAGATCAGCAACAAAGCAAAGAGAGGCTTGATCATGCCATCTTATAAGTTCGTAAGGCGATGGTGTTGTTCACTGTTATGACGTGCGCTTGTAGTCAATCGAGGTTGAATATACCTGCCAAAAAAGCAACTCGCGTCAGGAACAGCATGAGATCTTCTGAGTCTTGATAAGTCCCTGTGGCGCGGAAATATGTTTGTTTGCAAGGGATGATTGAAGTGTGTTACCCAATGTTCACGATGGCGGGGTGATTTGGTGGCGTTTTGATGCGCACACGGTATGCCGATGGCTAATCGTTATTCTGAACCCATTTCGAGATAGACGAGAGTGGACACTATGGGAAAAAGGAAAGTTTAATTGGGCGCATGGAAAGTGACGCCATAGGGAGGGATGTCTTCATCCAATACAAATATTTTGATTAACAGCTCACATCTGGATGCCCAAAGGGGATGGAAAGGTGGACTGTCTTCACCATCATTTTACATTCAGCCATGCTCGATAGAGACCGAGACCTCTTTAATACCAAGAATATAGTGACTGATTTATTGACAGACTGTTCGGGTTTATTAAAGGACATGTCTGGAAACACACACGGAAAGGCACTTCACACGCGCAGCACTGCGAATAGTCTCGGCGGACATTACCATGGTATAAGTCTATGGTCTTCATCTTACCTGACCTCTCTTGAAAGTCGCAAGTTATAGTACCAGGTTACATTCGATGAGTGTCTACTCACATAATCGAACCGGTACCTTCTCTCAGAATCCTCCTTAGACTCCTTACATTCCTCATAATCGTCCCTCTCCTCCTTCTCATATTCGTGCTCGTCCTCAACATGCTTGCCAACGTGATAGCTAGCAAGAAAAAGCTCCACCATGGCAGGAATATTGTGCACGACACATTCTCGACCTCTTCGATCCGTAAGGTCAAACCACTGGGTCGTGTGCACATTTATCGCCTCAGTTGGCGTTGTCCCCTTCTCGATCTCCAGTAACTGATCCAGCGATATATCTTACTGGAGAAGGCAGAATTGGTTTCGAGCGGTATGTATGATAGACAGTTGGTCACCGCTGCCATTAGCCCGTGCCGTGATGGCTTCGCAGGTGATTTGCGCCAAGACCGAGTCCGTTAATTTTGGTTCTCCATCGGCAGTTTCATATTGCCGTTTCACCTCGAGAAGGACAGTTGCTTCTCGACTTCGCGTTCTGTCTTCTCCAACTACACAGAGCCCTCCATCATCAATTGCGACAATTGACTGATACCAGATTTCGAACTTGAGACGGTTCTTTGTACGGTAATCGATAGAAACGTTTGATCGCTCGGATTGGCTGTACCAAAGTACATGTCTGATTACGCAAGATATAGAGTGTACGGAGCTATCTTCAATCTTCACTTCTTCACATGGTGTAATGTGTGGATGAAGGTACTAGAGCTGCAGCTACTATAAGGGAAGTGCATGTCAGGCGTACACTCCGCAGTCGAATACTAACAGCTATGGATACTGGTGCATTATAAAATTGAGATAGTCTACTCGTACACAGTTAAATATCGCTGTTCAGTAGAGAGAAGCTGTTACCACTTCCATCGCTAATACAGTCCGGGAAAACGGCGTACATGAGATTCGGACTCACGTGACCTTGAATTGATCAGATTTAAATCGTCAAAGGACGCATAAATTGAATCAATCCACGCATCAGTCTCTACTTCATGCCCTGGAGAGTAGACTCATCGCAATATCCTCTTACACGATGGTGGTGATATAGCCCGTGGTGTTTTGGCTTGTCTTGAACGGAAGAACCACTTCCCGTTCCGCCGTTCGAAATAACGTCATTCGACAGCATGCCCCGTATAAAGTCGTTTTAAAGACTAGTGCACTCAGATTCGCTGATGAGGTCATAGTACAAAGATGTGATAACTTTAATTAATTGAACGGTCTAGCTATCGTTGAACGACGATTGATCATTTTGCGAGGTTGAATGCCGGGCAAAAGCAAAGCGAAAATATAAGGCGAGTGAATACATGTATTTGGTCATGGCGACAAGAACGATCAATATACAAATAGAAAGAGACTCTTTCTTTTCGTCAGGTTTGTGTTGAAAATCTAAAATTTGAGAGGTAGTCTAGGGAGAAGGATTAGGTCCCGGTTCACCAAAAGTAAGATTTCTATCAGGACAACAACATGGATTCTCACTCTAACCTTCAGTTGATATTTCATTAAGGTTCAATCGCTCAGGACATTGAGTCGGGTGTATCATCATTCCTTGCTAGTAGTTGAAAGGCCATGTGCGTACTGGCCATACCTCCCTACCATCAAACAAATAGTCTCAGCACCAGTTAGCTTATACAGTACGCCTTACCGTCCCAAAACCTCTCAAATGCCCACCTAGTCTCAAAGTCCCAACGCATGGCCGCCTGACATCAAATAGGTGAGATGATGTCACATAGATGACAGGCCGCTTCGAACAGCCTATTCTTTGAAGATGGACCCGTACGTACATCCTTCGAAGATGTGACGATATATCCCATTCTGCACCCTAATCAAATAAAGAAGCGCGAATCTAAACTTACCCTGCCGCTTTTCGATCTCCCGCATCAAGCATCTCAAGTTTTCGCGACTGCGTGACTTCGCCTTCTCACCTGCGACATCACGTCTGCAGTACTTGAAAGACCGCCAAGACAACCTAGATGTGCACTCCATCCTGGCAAAGACGTAAGAACAAAGACTGAAAAAGACTGGTTCTAAACCTGTCTAATAAAGCAAAGGAGTTGCTGAGTTACTTTTGCCTTGTGAACGGGTTTCCAACTCCTTTGTTATCATCCACTTTCCCTCACAACAAGCTTGCTCGACTCCAACGCAAAACAACAAAAGCCGACTTGGTCAACCCAAAAACCACATTGACAGACACAGCAATAACTTCATATTTGTTCTTAAAGATACAGCCATTAACCTCGAAATTACAACTGGCTCGACGCCTCAAGCTAGCACTTCCAGATGCCAGTCGTGTGGTGGTTTATAAACAAGTCCAGACTTGTTCCCTTTGTCACCAGACGATACCACTTCAGGCCGTCCAGGTTCGGTAATGCACGAAACTCTTTGCAGTTTCTAGTGAGTCTCTGGGCTACTGTGCTTGATGGCGCACTTGTCTAACTTTGCCTCTTTAGTCCTGGGATCTTTAAACCCTGACAGGGCAATCAGCGGCGAGGCTCGCCGACTATTTCTAACTATGAGTTGCTTACCCAGCCCACCGTTTGCGCTTGTCTGGTGAACCGTGGCCCAAGAATGCTGCTTCGTAACATATCAAAAGTCTTTCCTTTCAATATGAGGCGCCACAGATACCGACACGGCTATCATCACCTCTCTTTGATGCCAGAACACCGCATCACCCTTATCTCCTGGAGTTATGACACTGATTCTATCTTCTAGCGAGTCTATCATAGGCCTCGACGATCACAGCTCTCCATGTCGACGCCCAAAAGTCCAGTAAAGACTTTAAAAACGGGACGAGAGAATTACCCTACAGCAGGGTCATACCATACCGTCAGTTTCGCGTCCCTCAGCACCACTGCATTAACACTTCAAATATGCCTTAAGGCGTCCTGCTGGTCTTGGAGCCACGATGTAAAACAGAAGACAAGTTATGTTTCGAGAACCTTGATTCTGGGCAGCATACCGACTGCAAACGCAAGCCAAAATCGAAACAGTGTTATAAGATTAGATACGCCGGTTCAAATCAACTTATTCCTTGTCAATTGGATTCGGTCTTCGAAGATACTAGACTGTCCAGCCTCGAAGATTCCATTTCTGCGACATCTGATGTTGTCCCCTGTCTATCTATCCTTTCTATTCTCAGGCCTGATAGATCTTTGGCTGCGCGGGGCCGTGCTTGGATGTATTTATAAGGTCAGTAAGGAACTATCAGTTCTCAAAAGAAACTCGGGAGAGTACCTCAAACAGCAACAACGAAAACGGGCTCCACTAGTGAATTTTGATGGGACATAATGGCTTTTGTCGACGAACAATGAGCTCCGTCTAAACGATATACCGCCTTCCTCTAATGTCACTCGAATTGGAAACTAGGACAAACAGGCGTGGCTACAAAGATCTTCTTTCATAACAAAAGCCAGCATTTCTGGTAACCCGACTTCACAGACAGCAGTCAGGGCGAAGAAGTAGTTTGGATATCAAATCAGGGGAGGATACAACAGAAGTCAATGAAGATGTTCAGAATTACGGAGGCCAACTGTTTAATAAAGGTGTCAGGCTAAGGCCTAGCACAAGCCTTCATCCAATACCTAAAGCTTCTGTCTGGATCGAAGACACAGGCTTACTTCAGAGCTTGTAGGCAGAACCTGGCGGCCGCTGCGCACGAACCTGATTGACTACATACTATCTTTATACTGCCTTCAACAGGAAGGGTCCTGGTAGCGGCAAACGCAACCTTTTCTGTTGGAGGGTCGGATACTTAGCTGCTGAAGCCGATTGTAGCCGAGAGACGGGTGAAATCTTCAAAGAGTTATCCGCGTCATCAATGTTGAGGGTCTCCGGAAGAAAGGTGATAATTGACATCGTTTGTGGAAGCGTGCTGGTGACGAGACGATAACGTGTCTTTGTGATATTTGAGTAATCAAGACAGTTCACGGCTTCGCCAAAGCTCAGAACCAGATCGTCAATAGGTTACGAATGACTTGACCTAGGTAATGGTCTTGACTCTGATCTTATCTACCGTAATACTGCGTCCGCGAGGCAATTTCCAACGCTGAAATTATACACTGAGCAGGTATCTTCACGGGACATCATCCATCTTGACCACCAATTGCTTAGCGAGTGATTTGGTTATACAGAAAGCACCAAGGGGCGGAAAAGCTGGTCAGAGATTACTACCTTGAGATGAGCCACTTCTACCATCCTGTTTGAGGAGTCTCCTACTTCTCTATAATCACGTTAGCCATGTACATCTAAATGGTTTAATGTTCTAGTACTGCAGATCGTAAGGGCAATAGGTGTGATCTATTTACTAGATATGCTTGGAATGGGGCTCATTGTACGATATCACGATAGTCTGCGCAAAAGGCCATTTTTTGTCGAAGGCCCTGAGACTCAAGCAGGTAGAAGTCGAACCTCGACTTTTCTAGACTTACATGGGTAATTGAACCACCGAAGAGAAGCAAACTCTTTGGCTATCAACAAGTCATCATTTCAAGCGGACTTACGAAATGCGTTGAGACCCTTGCGCGCTTGGACTGCAAGAAATTTGATTCATATGCAATGAAGAAGGTGAATTGACGGACCGAAAATGAAGTCTCTGGCGCAGCATCACCTTTCATCTTGTTCGAGTATGCTAAGCCTAATTGACATGAGGATTTTACGTCGCACGAATCGAATGACCAAAGCTGACATGCGTAAGAGACCACATGAAGATCTACGGTGGATCAGCTTATCAGGTCACAAGAGGAAGCACTGCACGTGGCAGCATGAGCGGATACTTTGTAGCAAATTGGCAATGCTTTCAGAGACACTGTTTGGTGTATGACCTTCCATCCCCAGTCCATCAAAATGTATCATTTGATGAAAACCTTGGAGTATCCAGATCTCATCGTCCCCATTTTGTCATCACATCAAATTCTCAACGAGCTAGCTCAAGTTCGTCAATTTACAACATCTGCGACTGTAATTCAACCGTCTCATCATTTGACCATTCACGTACGTGTATCCATATCAACGAAAGATACGGATTCTCAATAGGGCAAATGTTCCTTCACAGTCCCGCATGGGAGGCACTGGTAAAAGATCATTGAGATTCCCATAAGGATACGGTTAATCGTCAAACACCCTTCCCACATAAGCTTATAAGATGCCAGATCAACTGATTGCACTCCAAACATTGACTGGCTTCAGATTGGATGATGTGAAGATACTAAGTACAATGAGGGTACGTCTTGTTGTCCTGTACCAACTTGAGCGCCGTGGCTAAGATAGTAGTGTTGGCCTCGACTGATATAGAAGAGCAGACACCTGAACAGTGGACCTTGGGGTCTTACGAGGTGTTGGGGAGCGCAATGCAACTGGTGAATTGTTAACCTGTCACTCGACTTGTACTGAGGCTTTGAGACAAACCTATTCCATGACGTTTCGCGTTCACCTTTCTTCTATCAGTACTATCCATGTCTTTCACAAGTATCGTTCTCACTACTTCCTCTCACAACTGTCCACATACATCATCACACCTCTCGCCCTCCTAAACTTGCTCCCATCCTCTTAACCGCCATCCTCAACACACATCAACAGATTCAGTCAAGTAAAAGCCCAGTCCTTCCAGCGGAAACTGTTCAAGGCTCCTGGAGACGCAGACCTTAACCAGGGAGCAAGTGCCATCCTAACTTCACCACATTATTCAGCTCAACGCTTGTGATCAGGCTGACGTTCTGAGTGATCTCGTGATTCTGCGTCCACCACTTATTGGTGCAAGGACTTTGTTCACACTTGTGCAGAGGCGATGCCAAAGATTTAGAGAGAGGTCCGCGACGTACGAGACCTTCGTGGTGAGGTAGTTGCCGAACTCATCATGCTGCGTCGCTATATCGCTAGCGTTCGCGGTACCGGACTGATGGCCTTTATACATTAGGAACGGCAAATCGCCACTCTCAAAACAGCCATTGAAAACTTCAACACGATAAAAAACATCATGACTGTCGTAATTGAGCGTTTACATTGCAGAGGCGCGTAGTTGAAGAGGCGTACGGCCAGGCATGACATGAGGTGCTATGGGTAGGCTATATAAGACCAGGCGTAGCATATTATTTATTAAGCTTAAGTTAAAGAATTTTAGCCTGAAAGGGTTTCGTTTCATTGTGATGCAGCTCGGATGCCTAATTTTCATGAATTTGTCAATCACTCTACGCACCAACAATACTTCAAGTTCAGCTTGGTACGTGTTTGCTGCCATTTCGATGTCAAATACATCCCAGGTAAAGAGGATCAGAACACAAGACAAGATCGTTAGAGGTTTCTTATAATCTGATCAATCGATATTTGCAAAGCAAGACGACTGTCGAAACCATTTTCCTTAGGATCCAGGTCACTACCAATCATATACCCCACGGGGTCTGAAGATGTATATGCTGTTGTACCGTTTCTGGCATGTTTTACAAAGTGCGTCTGCCATGGTTGTTCCTTGCCAAGCTGTATTTCCTTCGACGAGAATCGGTCAAAGTACAGTCCGTACTTTGGAACGCTGGATACTGCGAGACTAATTGCTTACACCAAAAGAATTTGATGTTTTGATTAAGGCCAGCCTGTCTAAAAGCCCTAATAGTGCTTTTGCTAACGTATCGACGCCGGAAACGATGGCCCGATATAATATCAACCAATTTTAGCATGATCCGTATTAATCGGGGCACCTAACAAATTAATTCTTAAATTAATAATTCCGTATTTAATTTTAAGTCCCTCTGATTGATTTAAAGAGGTTATATTTATTAAACTGATTTGACTAATTTAAATTGAAACACTTGTGGAGTCTATCTTATCTTATTGAAACCACTATCGATTAGATATACGATTAGATAAGATATCTCTATTCCTCTTTGAGAGGAAAAGAATTACCCTATATAGAAATAGAATATACCTTACAATCAAGCTGAATTAGATAAAAGAAGGTCTGGGTTTAATTTAATTCGAATAGCGAAATGGCTAATCTGAATAAATTAGGTTTAAAGCGATTTGAAGCGATGTAATTTACTAGGAGCGCTGGTAATAAGCGCTGAGTATTTTATCAACATAAATAATCTCGCCGATAGGAAGCAAATATAAACTGGGTTCGGAAGAGATAGGCCACTATTCGCGGGAATTATAATACGTTGGTAAAAAGATATACTGCTGTTGGTTAAAAGACTTGCTGTTTGTCCAAAGGCATTGACCACAATCTAATAAAGCTTACGCCTTGCCCATGTCGAGTGACGCCTTGGACGGTGGCGTTTATGGCTTTACTTCTACCCAATCAAAATATACTGATATACTTGGTCTCTCTGGCGATTGTTTGATGGCTGCATTTCTTTAAAGGATCATTTTATCTATAGCCGTGTTACTACGCATATGAACGAGAAACCATTTCCGTTAATTTTAGTTTTTTGCAGCTAATATGTCCTCAATCCAATCCTGTGTAGGAATCCGTTATTGATCTATTCCTGGTTAGGAATTATAAAGTATGACTACAACGCCTTGTGTACCGTTCGGTTGTAAGAATCTCCTTATGGAACGCCTTAATCGCTTGCTTGACTTAGTGGCTCCGAAAGCAAGTTGTTGACTGAAGCCATGACAGTTTTGGTTTTTCTAGTACCTGGAGAAACCTGGATAAGTGTGATAGAAATACAACGCATAAGTACATCAACAACGAGTCTCTTGGCCAGGTAACGAGCTATAGAACTCGAACATCCACAACCGTTCAATTGGCGTATGACTGTTCTTCCAGTCTGTAAGTAAATGTGTTTACGAAGAGTCCTTGCTCAACTCGTGGTGTTCAGGGCACCCTCCGGTCGCCTTTGAATTTATAGTTTCAAAGTATGTTACGATCCATCTGAGCTTGCAAAACTATTCAAGGTCTACATTATCTGGGTCTATTCATCCTTTCTGCTAGCAATTTTCTGGCATTTCATGGCCAAGAAGGCAGGCCAGCGCCAGCCCAGTGACACCTTCATTTGAATCAAAACTAACTCTCCACAACATCCACTGCTGTTCATGGAGCGCGAGAGGTCTTTAACAAGAGACATCCAACTTCTATGCTTTACCTACAAGTTAAGTCGGCAGGCGGCTCAATACACTTGCCAGGCCGTGATGCTGGTTCCGTCAGTAAAGAACAGACAGGGCAAAGCTACCCCATATTACGGGCTGTTTCCTACTATGCATTACTATCTAGATTTGTGGTTTCGTGAATGGTAAGCCGTCCCGCACATCGAGCGGCGACAATGGGCCATGATGGGGAACACGCGACTTTTATCAATGCCATTTCACAGTCAGACCCAAGTATCGGTGGTGACAGAAATGTACAGAAGTTATAACAATGTAACGCGGATGGTCGCGACCTCGAGCAAACGGCGAGCTGGGAAAGATTGAGGGCAGTGTCTCGAAATAAAGCGCTATCAGCTTTCTGAACTTTAGGCTAGTCTGAATAGTATTCACAAACTTTCATCATCATGTTGTTGTGCTGTGTGTCGGTGTTTGCGTCGTCCTCTGTTACTAACTTTGTCAGGAGCATTAATATTAAGAGGGGGCATGTGAACCTAGACCAAATTTTTGTAGCAATTCCGTCTACGTTGTTAGATCAAGCATTCCGGATCTCAAGCTCGATGTCTTGCGCCTTTCTTCCTGGCTTGGACGCGGAACATATTTTTGTCCGTGAATAGGTCCTTTATCGGCAAGTTAATGTTTCGACTAGCCGATTAAGGACTTCATCACGCGAGACGCGGTTGACATTGACGGGACGATCAATCAAGTTGCACGAAACGAGTCTGTACTTTTGACGCCAAATGGCGTTGTGGTCCTCCGTATCTTGTTCATTATTGCCACACCTCTTCCATCTACTTCTTGCAGGGATGCGGGGGTTGGCCTTGGGGCAGCCCAACCAGAACTCGGGATGTCGTTGGACCAATCGCGGCGTCAGCATGGTTAACAACATTGATCGAACAAGATGCAAGTCATTCACACAAATGAGTGACGGTACGCATAGTCAAATAATCATTCAGAGCCACAGCACAAACATCAAAGCAGCAGCTCCTGCTCCTCAACCCAAGGTACAAAAGGCAACATGCACTGTACCTTTCTAATTCACAACCCGCTTGCTTCCCTGTCTGTAAAAGCAAAGTGTCTCATCTCTTCTACTCCGAGTCGCTGAGCCCATTTACTTTGCGCGGAATCCAGCCGCCACGGCGTTAATGTCTTACACCTCCCAGCCTTCACCCTCCACAGGTGTTTGCTTAATTTTCCTCGTGAAAGCCGCGAGGTACATCAGCAAGAGAGATGAGTCACCTTTGGGGCAGGCAGCGAAGATGTCTTCCGACAAGCCCAATTGTTTTCCCGCCACGGTTTCCGCACCAATCAATTCCACTACCACATAACCATTGCCGCGTCTCTTCTCTCACGCAGCGGCACATGTACAATCTCTCGTGCTTTTCACGCACCTTGCCCGGCCGTCTTTGACACATTTCAATCAACCTTTCATCACTCCCTATCATGACCAAGTTGTGCCTGTCTACTCTGTCGCCAGTTTTGCCCAGATTAGCAGTCTCCTCCACCCCGTCGTGGAAAGCTTGGAATCGATCAGCATCGAGATGAAACTTAATATAAGACAGCAAGGACCATGAAACGTAATTGTGCTTGTATATGTTAAGCGACGACTGATTGACTCAGACGCTGGGGACAACAGACAAGTTCAGTAGGAAAGAAAGGAGATAAACACCGAGAGCTCTAAACTTTTCACGGTATGGACAAGATCTTAAACCGATTCCAGCGTACCATCTTTCCCTCATGGTCGTTTATAATACCATGATGAGGGAGTTTTCATGAATCTACCTACCTAAAGTTTCTCCATTAATGAACACCATCTTGCATTCAAATGTTCACAGTTTGGCGCTACAACGAAGCAAAAACAAGCGCGATGCAAGGACGGCAAGCGAAACAACAAAGTTCATACAAACCGAGAAATCCCAATACAAACGTGTTAGAATGCGCGGCACCAGGCGAAACAAAGTCCCTGAGAAAACGAACGATGAAATATCTTAACATCTATCGATAACCCAAGCACGTAAGCCGATCGAGTTTCCAGAGATATATTGTTACAATCAATTCTTAGGAGTATCCGCATACCTGAACTATTTTACCTTTGACCGCGAATTTGGAGGAGAAGAAGAGAAATTCTCTATAACAGTCGGTAGTCTGTGGCCAATCTCCGGAGGACTGGCCGTGCCCTGCTCACGCTGTCGGTGCCCGTAAGAATTGGCCGCTGGAAGTTACAAATCAAGATCCTCATACACCCATCGCCACGTTACACAACAAATCGGGATGACGCCGTGATTGTAGTCCAGTAGGAATCGTTGAAGGAAGATCGGAAGCGTGAGTGTATGGTAAGTAGGGCTGGGATAGTCCATGATTACTGCAGGAATCGTGCAAGAGGATATTATCTACCAGAGCCAGGATAGGGGCAGGAACTAGGTAATGATTGGATATTCCCTCTACAGACTTTCTCTTTCAAATCATCCTTCCCCCTACTTCTCTTAAGCTTACTTATGGTGACCTTGAACTTGCAGTTTATCTTGCCTTTGAAGTATGCACACTGCCAGTCGCAACTTTCATAACTGGACTTCTCAACTTCACCGACGGAGTGTACACTTGTCTGTTCCAGATACATAGCTGTAAAGAATTGTCGTAAGGCAGCCTTGAAATGTTGCGATTTGATCTGAGTGGACTGATTCGGCATGGCCAGTCGAGATACTGTCGGCTGGACCCCTAACCGACAAGACCTTTACGTATTGATGCATCGTACAGCCACTCGACACAAGTAGCGGGGTCTGTACTATATTTCTTAAACTTTACGCATAGATTACAATCACTACACATAATTTGGCTGAGATTTGAGGTTCGTAAAAGGTGGGATACATGTACATCCCCTCTCCTCGCTGCTGACGTGACGTATTGGAGGAAGGCGTCGCCTCATCGACTGATTTCTTTTTCTCCTTCCATTAGGTCAGAATGCCAAGTGAAGAATAGTTATGGTTAAACTCGGCCATTCATTTTAAAGATCAGAGCTCTTTTCGGGCTCATGTCTGTGGACAATTTCATCCAGCACTTCTTACCATTACTCTTGAACTTTTGGATTGCTCATTTGATTCCTGAAGTGAAGAGGGATATTGGATGTTCCAATAACTGTATGACACGTAAGACACTGCCTGCTTTCTATTCTTGAGGGATATATGGCGTTTCTTGGTTTAACTGGTTGTGAGCAATCACTCATTGCATAGCCTCATAGAATGTTCCAATTTTATTACAACTAATCATGAGTGGATGGCGGTAGTCGGCCATGCGATTAAGCCCCCGCCCTCTATACATACACGAGTTACTATTAAACCAGGGAGGTGAGAGGAGTTAGATGAAGTATGTAGATTCCAATAGAACGACAGGTATGCCACTGCCTGTATCTATCCTACCGGATTGATATGTGCTTTACATCCACCTGTTTTAACATGTGTAGTTTAATATGCGTAGGCAAGCCATGGCTCTAGAGTCCAGACCAACACTCATGGTACAGGTGGGGCAAGTTTGGACTCTAAATATGACTGCGGAGTGTATACCTGTAACGATTTAATAACGGCACGCCGATTTTATAGAACTGCCGAAGTATGCTTCTTACGACGATTATCTTTAGCACTTGGACTCAATTGTGGGTTAAGATAAACAGAGCTCGAAAACCAAAGTCAGCTGTTCTTCCTTGGTTGTCTTTTTCGTAGTCTATCGTCGGAATAGGAATCTAACTCGGTATGCCTCACCAAATTGCGTCAGGCGCGTCAAGTGTAGTAAAGAGCAGGACATTCCTGTACGTCTCTGACTAACACCTTCCTGACCTCGAACTTGCAGCCACATGCGAATATCGCTATTTGAGGTTTGGAATTCACAAGTCCTTCTTTCTTCTTTCATTAAATTTGTTCATCAAGCGTCGAGCATGGTTCCGCCATGCCCGTCCGAGACAGTACGGTTGCACATGGTCGAGCGCCCAAAGCTCATCCCGGAAAGTCAGGGGAAAAGACGAGATAGTGGTGGAGCGACAAAAGCACATATAACAAGGGTTCTTTTTTTATGCAGCTTAAGAATCTCTTTTGTCATATAGTGAAACAACAGGTCGAGTTGTAAAGCAGCCAGCTACAGCCATGCGGCAGCTGTCAGCTGTCGATTAGGACGATGACAAGTACATAGTAACAAGGTATTGTTACCTAAACAGCTGGAGTAAGAGGTCCGTCCTGCATCATCCTGTTACCCTCGGACCACCTTGGAGTACATCGGCCCGGTCTGATCACTATCAAGGGGTCGTATCGTTTAGTGCCTGTGATATGACATAGAAAACATCCCCCCCAATGGACCGGTATGATTCGTGAAGATCAGGATGGGGATCCCGCTCCACATATCGTATTCGATATGACTGACAGGTACCTTAGAAGCGAATATCAATCTGCACCTTTGCAAATGCCATGATGTCATTCCTTCTGAGTTCGCCCAAAGGAAAAGCGGCTCACTCAGCCCCTTACCTTTAACTATGTTCAAAGTTAATGGAAAGAGACATGAATGCAGATGTGGCCTTTACAGGAGCATGAGTTGCTCCATTTGACCCAAGTGTTTGAAGGACAACAAGGATTTGAGCTTCACTTGCAGAATGTGGCATACATATAGGCTAAAGGATCAATCGATTGAACCAAAACATGTCCCTCGCGACTTCTAAGTGGCTCGCTTGCTGAACGTATCTAGGATCAAACCTTGCCAAGAAACCCACATCCAGTCTTGGACATCATTGCAAACTTGACAGGATATATAAGCATGCATGCTACAGATATCATAGTTACCGCGGACAGCTGTTCGCCACGATGCTCCCAAGAGAATCTACCACATATGCATCAGTCAACTGAAGCACAAGAAGCGAGAATTCAATCAGCACTAGAGACTCACAAAGAATGATGCGGCGGTGTAGAGTGTGTACTCGATGTTTCGGAATGCAGACCACTCTCAAGCTTGCTCCTCTTCGTCCGTGTTCGGACAAGTAGAATTGTTATTGATAGGCTGGCGAGTTGAATGTGTCTGATGACACGTATAGCCCAACCCAATCCGACTTTAGACAACAATTGTCAGATCAAACTTGGGAAGATAAGTCCCCCGTTCACGATTCCGCACGCTGCCAGGCCCAGCGGTAGCCCCTGGCGACATGAGAAGTAAGAAGAGCGCACGGTGAGTATCGGACAAAGTAAGCATCCACTACCAATCCCGACGCATACTCCCAATGACAGGATCAACTGCCAGTATTCTCCACAGAAAGACGACATCAGCAATCTAACTACCTATAGGATGATACCAACGAAGAAGACAGGTCTGAAGATTCCCGCATCGACAAAACACCTAGACAACGTGCAGGAAGAGAAGAGTGAAAATAATGGGATTGACCCTATCCACGAGATCTCAATCATCGACCGATCCAGATGTTCTGTGTTAAATGCTTTGAAGCTGCGAAATAAAGCACTCCAGCTTCTTTTGGGAATTAGAAAACTGCGGATAGGAGCGTAAGAGGTCGGACGCACAACGTATTCATGTAGAGCAAATGAGCAGCTATACCTTGAAATACCGCCAAGGCGTGTCAGTTACCCTAATATATCGGGGAGTGGTTATATAAATGTTGACTTACAGACAGACCAAGCCTGAAGACCACCGTCTGGGGGTGTTTCCGAGTTTCCCCCGAATTCGATGTCGTGATTGCACGCATGTGGAGTAGGCATAGTATACCTTAAGTAGAAGACTGAGAGGAAATCGTTTGTCTCTACGAAAGTTGGAATTGGGATGAATGATATCGTACAAGGCGTGTAGGAGCTCAAGGCTACTTATGATGTTTTCGGCAACCAGGTAATCTGTGTTACTGTCATAGACACAGCTGGCAGGGAAGTCGGACATCCTTGATGTCTTCTCGAAGCCACTATTGAGTTTCCAAGCCTCGTCTATATATTTGACAGAGATGGCGATCGAGGCAGATCTTCCGAGTTTCTCTCATCACTAAACATCATTACGAGGGGGACCGGCGGATACGAATAGGTGAGACGATACTATGTCTTACTACGGTAAAGTAGCCTTCATGTTTCTTAGATGTCTTCGGCGTGCATGTCAATTTACGTTTTTTATATTTCTTCTGTTCACAAAGTCTAATGTACTGAGATCCAGCCTGACGCGGGACGGATGCTAATCGGCAGATCAGCGAGACCCAGCGTAGTCGCCTTACGTCGGCAGGGCGAACTAAGACCTAGGCAATGCACATAGGACACAATAGTTAGGCAGAAATTTATTAGCTTGTATTAAGTCTCATGTCAGAGCATGTTTAGAGCACCGAGATTAAGGACAAGTCGGGCTACATGCCAGGCGAATGTGTAGATTAATATTCAATATGAAAAGCGATGTGTATTTCATAATATTGTCTAGCTTCACAGTGGTAATATTACTGGTGGAGTGATATTAACCAACCAATCCACTTAGGCTCAGACTTATCGAAATATCATAATCGGTCAGGTAAATAAATATCTGGTCTCTAGGCCGTGTCTTGGGTAGGTCCTTACAAATGTGAGACGCATAGCGACGTATTTATAGATAATAATTAAATCGTGAGAAGGATTGAGTTTTATCACGACTGGGTTGACTTCAATCCATGTCTCCGTGACTGATGTTGTCGTAGGAGAACGTAGCAGTGTGAAGCTGATTCATAGCTTGTCTTTTCTGGTTTTTGCGATATCAGCTCTCTCGAACCGAAAACACTCGTGGAGACGTCGATCTCCACAGAACCTACTGCATGGTTGTCATTTCGAAGCACTTAGGAAGATCTTGACCTTTTTGCAAAATTCACACAACATCATAATTCTCAGTTAAGGGGGCTTTGCGATTCCTAAAGACTTCAATACAATCTTGAAAGAGTTACCATAGATCTGATATTGCGACAAGATGGAGGTAAGACAATAGGGTGCTGTGTTATCTGCAAGAGATGGTTCGGCGCCGCACTTTTCTTGGCGGCAAGGCCCTTCGTGCAGTGAAACTGGAGTCTTTTCCACTTCTCGTAACTTTCTTTGTCATACGCGACTAGTCCGGTACCTAAAGTAAAGGGTATCCTTGGATATCCTAACAAATTTTAATTCAGATCATCAAAAGTAAAATCTGATCGTCGTGCTCAGTGAGTGCTACAATGTGGCGTCTTAAGGTTAGAAACAGTGGTTTGACATAAGTATAAATCCGTAAAAGCTCTACGCAGTTCCTCTTCCTCCTAGAAGACGACGCCCCAGCGCTTGTTCTTCGCGTATCGGCCGAAACTTTTAGTACTCTTATTGGGATCCTTGTAACTATGCTAGCGCGACTCCTACACCTAACTTCAATATAGACAGGCTTAGAGGTCGGTTTGTGAAGAGTAAGCTGGCGTGTGTCGAGAATAGTAATATCTCCAGCGATTTTATCCGGAAATGAACTATCCGTGTTCGTGTCGGAATGACATTCCTCGTCTGATTGGACACTCTCAACAGTGCATTCTGACCAACGTAATTTGGGCACCATTAACTGGGTTAATGGCCTTGATACGGAATGATGATCAGCTTCTGTCTCGCTCCGGTATTCATTATTGAGATGCCCCCCCTGCAGGAGAAGACACAGCACGCCCTGATGGGGTGGGGCGGTAACTCATATGCTCATCTTTGTCATCGAATCCCCCATCGCAAACAGAAATTGCAGGTTTGCTCCTACCCACCTAAATACAACAGTGATCTTGTATACTTGATGAGTTACAAAATACGGGGTGAGGTCGGAGGGGGTCCAACGCCAGTGGGGAAGCCACATGACCTCTGAAAACAGGTCTCAGATGAGTCGAGGAAAAAGAAAAAGCAGGGGATGATAAAGAAGCTGGAGACGCTGCTGGCATGTAAGAGACTGAGAATGAATCTTTCGGGTGGAAAGGAAATACGGACAGTGAAACGATGCTTTTCGCTAATAGTTTCCTTGTGTGAACCCTGAGTTCTGCGTAGATAATCGGCATATTCTTCTTATTAGTGGTGTAAGCTGGTTTTGACTTATTCTTCGGCTTAATCTGGCATGTGGCAGATGTTTGGTGGCAAGATAAGTATATTAGCTGTAATTTCCAGATGCCTGTAGTGTTGTCTTTTTGGCTATGCTGGATGACAATGGCCGTCTTACGGGTTTGTAGAATGTCGAATTTGTCTCAAAAGAGTAGCTATAGTATTATGCATTCAGGACGTCACCCTCTAATCGTTTGGGGTGGATTTATCCTGTCGGGATCTTAAAGACAAGATAATCATAGTGCTGTGGTTGCCATCCAACGAATACTTGTGGATAAGTCGGTATCTTTAGAAATTTGACTCGATGGATAGGGACAGGGGTAGGTGATCCCTACAGACTTCACTTTTATGTTAGAGATTGCATGTGGTCTCCTACTCTGTTAACTTTGTCCTCATAACTATCACTTAGTCCCAACTGCCAGGAACAGCGCCGATCAGATATCTGGCCCAGCCTCGACAAACCAAATAGCTCAGCACCATATTATCACCGCAGAGGTTAACCAGAGGAGCAACTTATGCGTTCTCGCTGTGACTGATAAGAGCCCCTTTTGCAGTGAGACACGGAAAGGGAATGTTGACTCCGGACATCAAGTAGCAGTTTCTGTCATCCCTTGTCACAGAGCTGAGAATCTCCCCTTTTCTTTGTGATTCCTCTGCATACGACACAGAGGTCTAAATCGGACGTGCGAATCAGACAGTAAGATGTGACCGCCAGTAGTGTTATAAATCTACAGAGTCTATGTGAAGTGAGTCAGGCATGATTGCTAGAGTTTTAACCTACATTGAAGCCTTACCATGTCCTTCTTACAAGAGGTCCGGAGGCTTCCGCTGGCAGGTAGTTGGTACAAAGAGTTTTGCGTCATTGAGGTCATTACTCCTTCGAGATAGGCTACAAAGTACTTCTCATTCACATCAAACAGAGTGTCTACATAGGATTCACAGTTGCAGCTAAGCACCCCATTTAATTAGTTTGGAATCTATTATCTCCAACCACCATTGACTAATCTATCTTGGCTAGTTCGTTCTCATTCACTTGGACTACTTAATAAAATCCATCACCAGGGGGTCATTCCACTGTCAGGTTGGTGATCGGTTGGAACCAACCAATTTTGGGGGCGTTGTTTTGACAGCTTACTCCGCATTGAGCCCGTGGCTTTGAATCACTGAATTCGCAATGAATTGAACGCGTCAGATCGGTTATAAGAGGGTCGCTTTTAGCGTTGACATTTGAAAGCCAGTGATCGTACCCCTCTTGGTCTCCCCTCAAGGGCCTCTCCAAGAATATCTAGCCCTAACAGACGATGTCCTGTGAGGTTTATCCCGTTTAAGTGCGCTTATTACTTTCGAATGCTTAGAAGGGAATTCTTTATTTAAGCCCGAAAGGGTTAGTCGCGGTTTGTACTTTTGGTCCTATAAAGCCCAGACCAGTCTCTTCGCCTTTTGAAGCCATAGAAGCTCTACTCTATCGTTCTATACATTCTCCAAGTATCCCAGGTTTGAGACTGTATAAGGGATCGCAGAAGCATATACGCTGGCGCCTCGTCTACCTTTGCATAGTACTTATTCAGATTGCCCAATCTCAGGTTGGCGTTCATCCTTAAATTTTCAGGATCTAGGTAGTTCCCGCCGATGCTTTTCATTCCATCAGACGTTCCATCAGAATTCGTTCGTCAAGATGACACCCTTATCTTGTCGCACCATAACTCCATGCCGCCACCTATGTGTATCTGACACTTCCCGTCGCCTATGAGCATTCGGAGTGCTTCTTCATAGTTGAACAACATCTTTTCCATCAGCTCAATGACTCTTCAGTCCCTATCCCCAAGAATACTCTCCTCCTGCATGCCCAACGGCGTTTCTTTCCTCCTCTTAGCTTCATTGTGGCATTCCTTGTCGAATTCGAGCGCAACCTTTTCAAGAAGCTCCTCAAGAAAAACACGCAACAAGAGACCGTGTCGCCTCCTTTAGATCCTACTTCTCAACACCGCACATCCTTCCATTACGTATAGTATTGAGACTAGTCACCAAGCCCTGCTTAGCCACTTTGTGTCTTTCTCAAGTGATGCCATGCTGTTCTTCCACCCCCGGTAACACGATTTTCAGTGTCGCATTTTGTTGAGACCTTTCAATAGATGGAGTAAGGGCTCGATAGCATGATCCATCAGTGCCACGTGCAGCACAGCAAAAGGTGTGGCCGATGCAGCTGACTCCATAGATTGACCTCAGATCGATGTTTCAAACGAACGGACGTTAGTTAATATTTGATTGACAACGGAAGACTCCCGAGCTCTACCGTTCTCATCAATGTGAAATTTACCTGAGACGTCTGGCGAGCCTGACGACTCTCTAAGTCCTTGGTCAGTGGCAGTCAAAGGTTTGGGGCTCCCCAGTTTCCACACATAGACCCAAAAGGGTAATAGAATTCTTCAACCATATGTATACTAGCACATTTCGTCACACTATCCCGTGTAAACCAGAAGTCACCGAGCGGGGTTGCCCTCAATGGTGTGATGCCATTGAATAAGTCGCCGCACGGGAAAGCCAAATCTCATCCAATGAAAAGAGCATCGCAGTTATCAGCCCCAACGCAAGATTTGTACGAACCTGTTGACGGAGGTACAAAATATCCTGTGAATACTACCTTAAAGGTAAGGCCCGGATCTTATTGGAACCCAGGTTCTCCTCCCTGCTGTTCATCAGGCGTGTAGAAATCGTCCGCTTTATCGTCATTGTTTTGGTAAGGAAAATAAAGAGTATTAGTGCTGCCCTGATCCGGGGACTGCTAGTCCAAGTAGTCGTCAGGTCCAACACCTGTATTACCATCGGAAACACCACATCCTTCACTTGCTCGGACCGAGTTGGCATAAAGATTCAGAGTCAGACTCGATGTGTAGCAGCTTCTGCGAGAGAAGAAGTACGCATCAGGAGGCACGGAAGTGGTGGTTTCAGCGCTAGAAATAATAGCAGAGGTTGGGTCTTGAGTGATTGAAGACTCCTTAGTTGTGGTAGGTTCGAAGGCCGTCACGATACCACCAGTAGGAGACGAAGAAGGAACAGTCATGATCCTGACAGTGGTCGTGCACTCCGTTGAGCATTCCGTGGTATGCGGGACTGTGGTCGTTCTAAGTCGAGTTCCGGGCACACTGGTTGTAATCGTATCACTAGCGGTAATAGTGGCGACTTTAATTGTGTTCTTACAATTATCAACACAATCTAATGCGGATAACCTCGTAGCGACCCTTGACTCTGGTCTAGGCTTATGAGTGATGACGAAGTCCATATCAGTCGGTGGTCCTTTGCAGTTAACAACATTGCCAAATTATCATCTAAAGCAGGACAGACGGTACTTACGAACGGCTTGGGGCCTGTGGTAGTGAAGTTATATATCTTTCGCAGTAGGGTAAAACGCCGGTGACAAAGGTGGGAACACCTACTTTCGTGGCCGCGGGAATGGTCTTGCAGAACGGCCTTAACACAGCTGTGGTAGCTACAGCGTAACCGACGCAGTCGGGTTAATCCGATTCTGGATCATTGGACCATTAGTTGTGGGGGACTTTATTGTTGTAGCCACCTGGAATGATAGTATTGGTGTTACTATACTGAGGGAACTTGTTCGTCGTGGGAATGTCACAAATGACCTCGTGGGCCTACTGTTCGATTATGGCAATTCCATTCGGGCAGATATCTCTGCTTGGTGCCCAAGTCTCGACACCGAGAGGCCTGATGAGATCGCTTTGTCACATAGCCTTTTAAGCGCGCATCTTGGCAAATCACGATGAGTAGTTATGTAGAGGGAGTCACAAGGTTAAAATCAATGTGTAGAAATATAGGGTAGGTCCTACTATCTGTGGCGGTACCTCTCCAAGTTTACAGACACAGAATGAGCCAGCCAGTGGTTCTTCTGTCATGTTGAGTAAATAATTGTGTTGGATGCTGTATCAATTTGCCTAATTGATCGAGGAATCTCCTTCCAAAGTTATGTGGCAAGACCTCCCTAGGCAAAAGCTCGAAAAAGGGCAGGAGGGCAACCCCTTATATAAACTACCTAGCTACGGAATAAAACAGTACTATATATGATTTGCAATGTGCATGTTGACTCGTTTGAGGTTCTGACTCCGCATGAGCCGACAGATGTACAAAACGTATAGTCAGAAAAGTTACTTCGGGCACTGGAGGGGCGACACGACATGCCTTAAAGACAGCTGTCTATCGTCGGGCCGAATAAGAGGAGCACAGGAATTAACTGGAACTTACCCAAGTTGGGATCCGACAGGCCGATGGGAAAACTAATAACAAGAGAACGAGTATACAAATCGCCAACTGTGTGAAGTAGGTAGCGAAGCAAGGGTCGGTAAGGAATCTGAGAGAAGCTAAGAAAAGAAGCAAAGGAAAATGCTGGTTACATTTAATTTGCGATGTGGCGCCCGACCGGACCGCTAGGCTGATACTCTTTACGTCGAGAATCACCACAGCGGATTGCCGGAGGAATGACTTAACATATATAACCCTGAGAAGTCCGTTTGGAGGCCCTGCCGGCGGTGGGGCCTTGCTGTATATAATCATCAACTTCAAGTTTACTTTCGTTCTTGGTCGCTCGTCAATCCAACTTCCAAGTCTTTCTCCCTGAATCAGTTTCGCCCTGAAGCCCTTGACTACTCTTACATTTGCGAGCTTCCTTTCCGAAGTCGTGGCCAAAGTGAGCGAGCTTCCCTCTAAGTGCCTCACCACCACGATGCTTCCTACTATGACCATGTATTCTAAACATCAGCCCCACTGCCGTTGTCTCCCTTCCGACCGGCAAGCTTCGGGCACCAGTTCCGGAAGTGTCAGGGCCGTTTCTGACACTATGGGATCGCGCCCGTCCAACAGCGATATCACTGGCAGTGTTCCTTTGAATAGTGCTATTCTCAACGATGCCACTACTCACGCTAACATCTTGGGTGAATCCGCTCCCAACAGTGGTGCTTCCAATGACCCTTCTGCTGGTAACGCTTCCATGAAGAATGGGATGCCAAACGGTACTTCCTCAACTAGGCTATCTCCCTACGATGCTAGTCTGAGTGCAAGCGCACCACACGATACTGCTATCGACAGCAAAGCTGTTCCTGGTGACTTTTCTCGCAACCATGGGACTTCAGATAGCAGTGATCATGACGCTGAACTCCCTGGATCGGGCGCCACACCTGTGGCTGTAATGGTATCTGGCGGTTCCGGTCCAGCCCCAGTATGGCTGTACTTGGTCTGATTGGCTTAGCTTTGGTCTGAGCCATCTTCATTTCTGAGATTGCATAGTTGAGCAATTCTCGTGCCATTCTCGAGGTGGACGGATTCACGGATCGGTGTCATGTTTGAATGCGGAGTATTAGATATGTGTAACACAGACTTACACAACAGTCAACGTCGCAATCAATTATGCAATGAATCGAGATGTCGCATCAAGATGAGAGAAGTGCAATTAGATTCAGTTAATTCGGCACTTCAATCTGGTACTCCTTTCACTCGGAACAAGCTCGAATTGATGCTATTTAATTTCCATTGTTGACCCCGTGCTGCTGGCCAAGCTAGTTGGGACAATTACTACACTTTTGATGATGCAATTGACAGCACATATCGCGTGAAGATGTCAATACCACCGTTGAGCTCAGATGAACCAGCGCTTCAGGTGCATGTACGACTGATCCAAATGCACCTTTATCTGGAATTATTTTACCCCCATGCCGCTATCTTACCCTGAGTCGTGATAGTGGACTGTCGCAGCCAGACTACATACAGTACATTTTCAGTTTTCGAATTGAACTGACATGTCGCATCAGGAAAAGGCTTGTGTCATTGAGCTCGATAAAATCAGCTTCATAAGCTTGTACTATTCTGATGATATTTATTAAAGTGGTTATGAGTGTGGTTCTGAGTTGAGTTGTCATGCTGTCTGGCTTCTAAAGTGCTGTTACCCTGGATCACGCAGCCGAGCCCGTAGCGGGATAGTAAGTGATCTCGGCACAGACCGTCCGATCTCGTCAAGGTGCAGTCAGCCCCGCACTTCGGTAATGTCACATGTTTTGGCTACACAACCGCAACAGAGATGATCTGGCTTGTAAGTGAAGCTATCGCCAGTCTCATAATGGCGATACTGAAAAGCGAGTCTGGTGTTTTCCATACCAACACTTTTGTAAGACCGTTTTACTAAAATGTCAAGGTCGAGGTACCTTCTCTAGATCATGGCCATCCATATAAACCACCTCTCAGAACCTCATGACCTCTCATGGTGGAGTTATTCGCATTTGAAATTTTCAAACGGCTGTGTTTGAAGTTTTGGTGAGCCTGATTTTGGTGGGGCTGTCGGCGAGCTTGGTGTTGCGGGTTGGTGGAAGAGTGGGGATTGCATCAGCAGTGCGGCAAAACCTCGGGTAGATCTCACCAAAACACCAAGGTTCATACGGGTATACCACAGCGATAATGACGTGCATCGAGTTAATATGATATACACTAGATAGTCCCAGGAGATATCTATCGAATGAGATTACTTTTGCCTCTTTTAACGTCTATTTAATGTTTTTCTGGCTGTTGGAAAACCTCGTACTTGCGGCCTGTGGCCACACACCAAAATTTCACCAGGCATCCAAGGAAGGTTGTGCTGTACAGACCAAAAAGTGGTTGTACAGCACGTCCTGCCGTTTGAGTCTGGCGCTGTTGAAAGTGGAAGGACGTGCTGTACAACCACTTTTTGGTGTGTACAGCACCTCTTGCCCTGTCAGCCTCACGTCCACGTACCTTACAGAGCCGAATATGGGGATGCCCGACGGGCTGGCAACACTGTGAAGCTATCATGAGATAATTTATTCATGAATGTCCAAGACCGGGCTTCGATTTGAGATCGGTCTTATATTTTTGCGATCTCTGCTGGCCCTCCAATTGAGGTTTTAAATTTTCAAACGGATGTGCATATGAAGCTATCGCGAGATTCTCAGTCCCCTGAACCGTGAGGCTTTGTGGTGTTTAAGTAAAAGAATCCGACGTGCTGTTACCTGACCACCCAACACCAACCACCAAAGAAAGTTAACATGCTCACTAGATACCGTAAGACGATAGCCTCATTTTAACACTGGCTAGACATCTCTACGAGCCTTACTGGCCCTGTAATTGAGGCGTGAAGTTTTCAGACGGATGTGTCCTAGTAACTGCTGTCACTCTCTAAGCTGATGGTGTAGCCTAGGCTCAATAGCTTGCATTCAACACTTCAAAGCTGGAGTTTCTCCCAGGTCAACCTACAGCATCCCGACATTGTTCCCTTGGACTAGTTGGTAATGAGGCGCAGCGTGTGTGGAGAGGATTAATTATTCCGCCGCGCCGGCTGGAGGCGATGTTCACGTCACTCCCGGCCTTCCAGTGGTGAGCGCGCGGGCGATAAGAGATTACGCTCTTCTGTCAGCACGACGTCACTCCTCTTCGCCATCGCGACACGCGCTGACATTGGCGAAAAAGGAAGGCGATCGTGTACAGCTCTCCTATTGGCTGTACAAGTCTGACGGATCAGGAAGGCGATCGTGTACAGACCACTTCTGGTCTGTACACGATCACCTTTCACTTTGACGCCGCGGACCTTGGCGATCACGGGTGCCGGGTCAATTCCGGACAGTGGCCCCACTAAATCCGGCCCCGGGTCAAACGCCAAGCCGGAAGTGTCTTCAGCTATAGGGACATCTCGTAATGGCCGTATGGATTCACCACTATAACCCCAGAGGCTTCATTCTCTTTCACTACTATAACAGAGCATTATAACGCTTAGTAAGCACGACGATCACGGTTAGAAAAGTCACAGGAACATTATCACTTTTGGGTGTATTCAGGCATTGAAGGTGGCTTTCACTCTACAGTGGTGGGATCACTATAGCCACAGCACTTGAGTACCTAAAATACAGGGGGCACTCTCATAAGAGCTTTTTGATTGGCTCGGCTCAGCCTGCTCTTCATACTAATTGCCTTACACTTTGGGAAAATGGATTCACTTTGCCTTGTAAGTGAATTCCCTAGCATAGGAGTTTCAGATCGTACTAACGCTTGATATCTCAAACCTGATAATGTAAATAGATAATACTTATCCACCCCATTGGCTATATTTATGCTGGCGTTTTAATTAGCACTTATTCCCTTTATTGAATACTTTTTAATGCCAATTAAGCTAGATACCTGTCGCTACTTTTAGCTCATTGAGAATTTTGGACATTTGTTTAGTGTTTCTATCTCTATTGTCATTGCAAATTCGCACTTGGCAACCTTAAATAAAAGCAAATCCTCCCAAAATAGCCCCCTGCCTTGTTCTCATTCCACGGTATCATGGTCTCAATCCCTGGTCTTGTCCTTCCAGCCCCCTTCCCTGAGCAATATGTTCTGATCCTCTTCTCGCATTCCCACGTCCTTCCTCAGCCATATTTAGTGATGGCCTGCATGGACCCATCGGTCATGTTCGTCCGCATTGGCACGTCGAACGTTTCTCTCATCCATCCACTGATTCGAGTGTCGTGAGTTGGGATATCCCACAAATTGGACGTAAAACTCCGGGAAACCAAGTCTCATTCGTTGACGGTGGATGCGGAAAATTGATGCATTGGTATCGTCATACCCACAGGCGCGTCCACGACCAATTCTAGTCGAGCGCCAGTAATCCAGGACTTTGGCTTCGTCCTCATGGTGGATGTCTACTTCTCGAAAATTCTCAATTCGTACTTCGCGATCGGGTCCCTAACCCAATATGTACTCAACCGAAAAAGTCACCGAAAACTCCAAGATGTCGCCCTTCTGGTCCAGGGTCTTTTGCTGGCCTGCGCCCAGCTTGTCTGTCTCTTCACCATGAGAGACGTGCCCAATGAGGTAGAAGTCATTGGCTCGCTTGAGATCTACTACATATCAGTGTCTGGCTGAGGCCAAAGTTTTGAGTGCTGATCTTACCGTCCAGGTTGCCAAGGACTGGCGCAACGAAATTGGTGGTTTGGGCGGCCATAGTGGAGGGACAGCGGGTGAATATCGGGAGAATAAGGCAAGAAGTGTGGGGCCAGGATTTGATGGTTGAGGCTGTAGAGAGGGGAATTGTGGCTGTGACTGTGGCTTGACAAACGCTGGTGGTTCTGACAGTCGGTGGCTTAACGATCGTCGGCGAGGCTACGATTATAGCTGTGGGATGTAAGGAAGAGAAGAAGAGAAAGAAGATTCGGGGAAGAAGAAGAGATTCAATCCAGGCCTAGGGCTAAGAAACCCTTTATGAGGAATTCAGGAAATTAAGGTGTGCGTTGCGAAAAGGTATCTACAGGAATGGTTATGTAAGTGAAGCGATCGCGAGCTTCATAGCTCTATAGAATAACGGGCTATGGAAAGGATTAGGGGAGTTATAATCACTGGTAGGGTGTAGTGCTGTGAAGTTATTACGACGTAGGGAATACTTGTACGTAGGGATTCAATGGTGTTTATCTTGAAGGTTACTATGGATATAAGAGTGTAATATTACAAAACTATTGTAAGGCGGGTTAAGGTTGATGTTATAAAAGCTATAGTGTTAAGCTTAAATGAATGGGGTATTGTACTTGATAGCTAGTATGGGGTAGGTAAAAGCTTTAATTAAGACTTGTGCTGTTTTAGTTATATAGATTAGAAAGGTCTGCTATATAAGACGGTATTATATAATAGGAGTGAAGGGTGAAAGATATTAATGTATTAGTAAGAAAACTTGTTTAAGGGGTACGATTATAAATAATGTCTCTTAAAATAATATATTGCTCCTGTCGTGGAAATCTTACTCTGACCTATGAAAAGGTTAAAGAGGTTAATAACGATTACTTTAGTACAAACTATAAATATATAGGGAGCCAGGGGATATTGGCGATGGGTTATCTATCTTATTGAAGCTGGTTGGGGGTTTGGTGTCTACGGTATAATCCAAGAGACCTGCGATATCAGCGCTCTTGTCTCATTCGCGGGTGGTATTCACAGTGCTAGGCGTAGTGTTCTTAGAGTATGGCATCTAATTGGAGTGGCGGAATCCATTGCTGCTATGTTGTTGGCCCTAGAGACGTAAGATGGGACCTTAAAGTGTGTATCTAGGGCCAGAGAGACTGAGCTGATATTATATTATAAGCTTCTCCCACTGTCCCTTTACCGGAGAGAATGTAAACTCGCCAGGGGCTTTGGTAGGCCCTCTAGAAGAGCAAGCCTTGCCTACTTACCTAACTACAGGGCCGAACATAATAACAACAAAGATGTCTTGGGGTTGGTTACATATCTGTTAGAAACTGCGCTATAGCATAACAAAAGTCCTTTACAATAGCATTTCGATGTTCATATCTACTCGTGATATTACCTGTCTTCTCAACTTGATCAAATGGCAAGAATGGCACGACACTAATATTATCTGAGAGACAAGGGTGGTGGTGGATCAAGGTCTGGGCCGTGCATTCTATGATCCTACGGCTTCCATTTGAAGGATATATAAACAAAGCACTGGCTCCCAAGCAGATCAAGACCGTCTTGAATTTACAAAGAGAGACACGCTACTGATATGCCCATCACCACATGTAGCGGCAATTAAGAGTTTCAGGGATGATAAAGTTGCAATAGGGTGTTTCGCGGCGGTTCACAGTTTTAGATGATGCTTCGTCTGGTGTACTGTGTTGCCTGGGGTGTCATCTATCCACGTGAAGATGGCAGAAGGATGTGATTTGCGGCTTTGCGCTATCCTGGGAGGTTAAATCCGATCACATACGCTGGTATACAGTGAAACGTGGGGCTTGTCGCTTCCATGGGATTTGATCAATGGTTACTCTTATTTCTGACGTCCCGTACCCGCTCTCCTCTCAACGATCACTCCCTATCTCCCGCGTACATCGCCGCAAAGACATATTCCATCTCGCGCAGCGGAGTAGTTGCAGCACATTCGTGCGGATGGCAGAGCACACGAAGCCTGGGGCGGATCCTTCAAGCGTGCAAAGACGCATCGAGGGTCATTAAGTTGAGTTGGCGCCACCTGCTCTAACGCGCAAGAGACGGTTCGACCAAGTGGAGGAGGAGAAGGAGGGTTGCGTCAACAGGAGACGCTTTGGCGAGTATCTACTTAAGGGGAACGGGATAGTAACTGTGGTTGTAAATGCTCTGGTTCTGGCCCTAGAGGGGAATATACCGTTCAGAATGGCGCCGTCTACGGCCCGTAACGAACAAGGAAGTCACTGGTGGCTCAAGACTGAGACCACGATCAAGATAAAGGCGGAAAGTCTTTACCCAAGGCCGAGAAAACACCTCATCTGCGATGTATGGTCGACCTTGGTATCATTCAAGTCCCTCCAGTTAACCAAGACGCAAATCTAATCAAGGAGACTCACGCTCTACATCTACATACCAAAAACAAGCTTCACCGCATTAACTACCCCAATAGCATCACCTCCCCACATCCATTGGTTGTCCAGCGCTAGAATGTCTACAGGACATTACAACTCTCGGTCCTCCTAGTCTTCTTTGCTCGAGTGGGGAGACCTTCAGCGAGCCTGTTGGCGTCACCGCAAGATACGCTTCCGACATTCACCATGAACATAAACGACATCATGACACCTGCGTCTCTAGTCCCTGGTGTAGGAGACCAGCCAAAGCCGACGATACGGCAAACCAGATGTGATGGACGTTTACAATGTCGATCCAGGTCTCCCAAGCTCCGGCGCGATCTTGGCAAGACCTTCTGGAACTTCTGGATACACCACCGCCACACGCAGAAGCTATTCACGGGCTTCTTGCTCAACGATGCTCTCAACTGGCCCAATGTCATGCTACATCGCCTAACAACAGCTACAGGATGATTGGGAAAGACAGATGTTTGGATAGGCGCTTTCAGAGTGCGATAGTGCATGGAGGCTCTCGTCCTCTGCTGCTCCAGTCGTGACGAGAGCGCCGCTAGAAATGACGCCCCGTGTGATCTTCCCTGAATAGTACCCTCTCCGTGTCCTTCGGCATGATTGAGAGTAGGAGCTATAATAGATAAGTATTGGGTGTAAGTCTTGACTATTAGACATAGTCTTCTACTTCGTAATGCGATTATTCAGAATCAATCTCAACATCGCCCTATGACCTAACCGCTTCCGTCACACAAAACTGGTTCCCTGCCTACGACCAGACCCACCGAACAAGCAACGAGCTCATGAAAATTCTCAAGCATAACATCGGATGCGTAAACCTACGTCTATACGATCCAGAAGACAATTTACCCGAACTCGACGATAGAACCCCCTACCGCATAATACTCATGAAGCTCTGTCCTCTGTTTGATCTCCTGCTCTACTGTCTAGAGCAAGTCCCAACCCAGATCCACACCAGCAATAGTACAGACTGGAAACCTCACGTTGAAATAACCGTTGCTCTGATCCGCGATATGCTCCTATTCTTGAGAGAGATTGCCACGGTTCGACGACATAATATACGTGACAGCGTCTCGTGGCGTGTCGCTCTTGGAGGAGCTCAAAGGCGAAAGATCCAAGTAGCGCAACGAAGTAGCCCGCACCATTAACAACAAGGTGCTAAGCACAGATAACAACTTTAGATCTTTATCGTCTCTAGAAACAATCACGAAAGGCTCGACACACGTAGGGACGTATATATAAGCAGAGCGCCTAGACGTGCTATAAAGGACATAGCACATGGATGTGTTTTCGAAGGCGAGGATGGATGAAGTTACGAGCAAAAGTCACCAGGAGGAGACTATAATCCAGAGTCGTTGACGTCTTGGTGATTGACGAAGTGATTGGGTGGGGTCTGTATGTATAAGGAGGATGGGAGAGAGGCTTGTTTGTGGGAATACGAGTGGGAGACATGGATAGATAATCCAATCCTGATTCATAGGAGGATAAGATGAACACAAGAACAACAACTATTCTTTCCAGCAACTAGTACTGGTCTCAGCTTAGCACCCTTCATGGCGAAGCTTATGTTGAGGTAGCTAGTGACGATGCGGTAGCTATGGAGGGGAATAAGAACTGAGAGCTGTCTCTGACCTAAGTAGATAAGCTAAGGGAGTACCGCAGCTACCAGGAGAAGAACAAGACCCCAGGATTAGGTGTCGAGGTATAGACGAGTTTATATTGATGACTCTGAACAGTAAAAGACCACAATACTCGAAAATAATGCCATATCCATCTTCATTACCGAGACGATGTGATACCATTCCTCCCGTATTTCTGATTCCTCTGCACTACTGGTCTAATGCTTCCTCTCCCGACCGTGGTGTGCTAAGCTAAGGTCACCTATTGCTTGTAATATACCGAACGCAGGAGCTGGCCCTGACGAAGTGCAAAGCATGCGTGGTATCGTGGATGGTATCACATCTGCAGAGCCGTCAACTTGTAAAAGGGCGTCAATGACATGTCTTTACCATGCCTCTGTTTGGGAGAGGTCTTTGTCCACAAGGAACGATCAATTGGTACGTTTTAGAGTGTATATATTGCTCGTCTATGTGCTTGGACTACCAGCAGTATGCATTCCTTCTGCGTCACCACCGCTACTCGCCCTTCTCTTTGAATGTACCTTGCGCAACAGTCACACCCCCGAGGTAATCAACTCGTCAAGGTGAATGTAACCACACGTGCCATTTCCAGAGGCATCAAGGCGCATACAGTGCTAGACATCTCATGACTTGCAGTGGGGGTGAGCAGAGTTCAACTACTGCTTCGAATACAGGGAAGCAGGATGATTTCAGTTGCAAGTTCGGGCATGTTCTCTATAGCCGACCCATGTCTTGGAGAAAGTTTTCGAAGTACTACCAGTGCTCCTACTATATGCCCTCTGATTCCATGTTGGTACTACTCTAATTAATATGCAATTGCTGCGTGTGCTCAGCCTACCGCTCTGGGCAGGCAGGTCATATCAGACCATGGCTGCCATGGTCCCCATCCACAACCATGTCTTGATTCCACTCTCCGGTATGTCCAATGAGCCGAGAGTCTAGCGATGAGATTGCATGGGATTCCAGAAATAGAGATCGTCCAGTAAAGGCCACGTAAAAAAGTCAAGATTTGATGTTCCCATTGCAAATCTGATCCCCATTTCAATGCTTACATGGTATACTGATCCTGCAATAGGCAGAGTCGGATGCAACAGATGGTCCCACGTTGCCCAGAAGAAGAAGAATTGCTATTCCAGTCATTGACAGTTAGTATACCAAACATGGTTCATAAAAAAGCGAATAAAGTCGCCATATTTCCTAAGATATTTAAGCGCCGCTCTATCACTGCTAATAAAGATGAGAACCGACTACCTAATATGACGCTCCAACCAAGAGAAGGACAATAAAGATGCGACTTTGCTTCAAAGGTAATTTGTGTGTAATGTGGTGAGACCTCAAACCTTTCTACAACCTGGCCTTTCACCCGCTCGACTAATTGGAGGCATTCATACCTCTGCAGCCAATGACGCCTTTGTCGTTTGTTGTATTGGTCGATAGGCTTGTGACGATTCTCTGGTTAATGGACATAGGGACTGTGTATGGGCAGATAGAATTTTGCCTGGGTGGTCCTAGGTAGGCATGCTTGGAGTATTTGGGTGACTAGGATGCCTAGTACCCTTCAACGTCCATCGCTATGCTTGCTCAACTTGGGTAGCCTATTTAGTGGCTTATCGGAGTCTTTTATGGACTCAGGAGGCACACCACATCTCCGTACATATTACGGTAGACTTGACAGCCTTGCTGAAGTTGGCTTTCTCAAGCTAACCTTGGACAAGCACAAAGTTGATTTTCTTCACATAGATCTTCGGAGAGTGTTGTAGCTTACCGTGAGATGCCCTGTCCGAGGTGGAGGTTCTAAAGGTCGTGGCCGTGTGGCATACTTGATAGAGAAGAGCTGGTGCGTTTGAGGCATGGGATTTCGACTGTCGAGACTGTGCCTTATTATATTAAGCTCCCCCAAGACCGTGACTTAGCTGAACACCCGAAGATAGTATAATTGGAATGAAGCTGTGGGGAGGGCCCAAACTGGACAAGAGAGGGTTAGAAGGGAGAGGAAGATATATTTAGGGCTCAAGGACTATTAGTAACTGGGGTATGTGTAAACTCTCAAAACAGCTAACGGGAGGGGCAAGACTGCTGAGTGATAGTATTTATCTCGTATTTATTGGTGGTACTGAACATTTTTGGCAACCACTGCTTCTGGTTTGGATCGGACTTCCTTGTCAGAAGTAATTACACCTTGAAGGTGCAATTCATAACGCTCGTTTTACGTATGACAGCAGCAGCACCGGTAGAGAATCAGTGTCGGGTAAAATGGGGGTATATGTCCCCTGCTCATACGATAAGTTTCAAAGATCCCCGTATCCAACATGCCACGTAGCCTTTTGCTTAGAAAGGCTTGTCATTCTAGAAAGCTGTCATTTGGGTGGGCCGTCTCATGTGAGTGAAATCAGGTTCATGGCGACCCTGCGGTCTCAGTCTGCATGCCAAATTTGGCGAGTGAAGGGAACAGTCCTTGAATGTCTCGTTTCCTTTGGATATATAGTGACCAGTGCTTGCCTGGAGAATAAGCACAACAAAAAGAGAGGCAAGTTAAACAGGAGATGGAAAGACTTTGTTTTGTTCCCGTCGATCAGGGTGCTCCTTTTCGCGGTCGTTAAATTTCTATGGCGAGTCAGATTGCTGCGGGTCATTACTCAAGGCACCCGAGCCATGTTCAGTTCCTATTATGGAGTAATATGAATGTTTGGATTCGTCTATCTATATCACCATTAGATTCCATGAATGTATCTCATGTCCGCATCGTGATGCCCTTCTTGGTCGACATGCGGTCGATCATCAGCTTGGAACTGGAATTTATTGGGGAATCCAACAAGCGGATGAAACTTGATGTGGTAGTGCTGCTGACCAGTCAGAGTGGCAAGATCAGGCGAACCTGGCCCGGGAAATGGCTGCAGGTACCTGGTTCAGGAACGAGCGAGATGTAAGACCGGATGATGTGGCGTTTAGGAAATTAAGTAAGGCTAGATCTTATAGTGACCTCGTAAGCCAATAGGGGAATCTATTGAGCCTTCTTTTATTGATGCGCACGGGGACTTGGGTAAACACCCTGAACCTTGTAGTTTTGGTCACTTCAAGTCTGGAGCGGTGGGAAGGAAACTTGGCCATTTACCAGGATGGTTTCCCACAGTGAGTTTGTGTCCTGAAGCTTTGAGTAGCTAGTGTCAGTAAATGAGAGGTCTTTGGCACCCTGGACGTGCGCCTTTTAGTAACCTTGAGGTCGAATGTGATGGTCTGGTTACGATTAGTCTTAGAGTCTCTACAGCAGACAGCGAAAACGGCTTTAGAGGAGGGCGATGAAGATGTATTGTCACACTGGCTCTTTGCCTATGACCATGGCAAGAATGCTCAATACTGGACAGGCCTCACGCATTCCAAGAAAATGCAGGTAAGCGCGGTTTCGTGACAGATCGAAGGAGCTTCCGAGGCACCTGGAACCTCGATGTTCACGGCCCATTGCTTAAACTCGCCCTTAAGTCATTCTCCTCTCTGCAGCGCGAGATCATCACACACGCAAACATCAGCAAACTCTTCGTCCCCGAGATACAAACAGGATCATACTACTTCATGTCAAAATCCAAGATGATAGACTTTGACATCACAATTGGCCTCTCGGTAGCCACGGCATCACATATCAGCCACATAATTAACAGTCTCCCGGTTGCCAAAGAGTCTATCATCAGACTACACATGGCCCCATTAGAAACAAATCAATCGCTGTGTCAATAGAGGACACCATTGCGCTGGCCCTTATGGTTGTTCTGGAACACGAGTGGAAACTCATATTTGCTGTTGATTGAGGAGACTCTATTCTAAGTGGAATAACCCGGGCTAAGAAAAGAGGAAGTACTAATTGTCGAACAGGATGCTGTTGAGTATACAGATCTGGCTAGTTTATGTCGGATTGTTGCTGTACTGAGAGAGTTCGGAAGGTGGATGTAGACTGAGGACCTGGCTTGGTAAGATCAATTGTTTGGACTTGTGCCGGTTTTGGATGCTACAAGAATTTAAGATGGACCTAGTAGGCTTCAAGGTGCAACTATTGAAGAAGAATCATTGACAAAATATGTAAAGTGACACAGGTTGCTGCGTGGCAACTGGGAGATAATCCTACTGCTGTCTGCTATTGCCTTGGTCTACCTTTTCCTGCGCTCCATTTCATAGCATGTTCAGGACACTTCTATGATACCTGTTAAATATTCTCCATCTCTCTCATGACTAACGTAGTACCTATTGCGGCTATCGGCTGAGAAGCATTCCTGTCGACAGTTGAACTTCCCTCACTCGATCTAGCCCTGTCTTTCTTATTCTTTGGTCAAGTCAAACCCTTCTCGTCGGCATAAGCTGAAGCTCTTACCTTAGGACGCCATCAACTGGAGAATGAGAATGCATTTCATCTCTGGCTATGCCATTGCTTAAATGGTAAAGTCATTGAGGCCGATGATGTGGGTTTGGGCTGTGTGTATTTCACTGAGACTATAGAGCAGAGGCTATCTAATAGCTTTGTAATTGGGTCTGGTCTGTTAGGTTGACAGGTGAGCTCAGGATCGGGTTGGGTGTCTAGATACAAACCTATCAGGTCCGGCTGGATAGATAGAGGCTGGAACAGGGGCAATCAGGTTGTCGAACTTGAGACAAGGCAGACGGTCGCAAAGGTCTTTATCTCTACCATTCTGGGTATTTGAATCTTCCACTTACTACAACCACATCCTTATCATCGCCCTCCTCCCTCATTTTCCTCACCAAAAGGTCAACACAATTAGCTGCAAAGAGAGGTCACTAGAGACGTTGCTCGTCATCTTGCATGGGTACCAGATCAAGCGGTTTGACCTTGCTACATCATTGCCGTCCGACACTACTGGCGCCGTACTTCACTGTTGTCTCGAGCCAGTCGCCAATCTTGGGTATCTTCCTAATTTGGCTCAGATACTTATGCTTGAGATTCGTAGTGTGGATGACCCTGATCAGGTGTATAAGCGACCCTGTGCGTATAGATATCGAGAGGCTCGGCAGCTTTATTGTTACGATCGTGTTCACAGAAAATAAGTTCTAAATTGATGTCAGCGCTCTTCATTCCCGTAAAGCTACATAGAATCTTCACCAACTGGAACCATGAGACAGAAGTTAATAAGAAGGATGAGCGTGTTCGTGTCTGTTCACATGAGAGGGAGCCTGGTTGTCTAGAAAGGGGGTGCAGATTGACCTGCAGGGCTTCTGAAAAGATAATCATCTCGGAACTCATTCTATATAGCTGCTATACACAATTCTAGACAAATCGCAACGTCCTTCACGTACCTACTTCACTCGCAAGTTATATGTTTTTGATATATGCACGAAGTCACTTTCATTGCCTAGACTACCCCTCTACAGCTCCACCAGTACAGAGAACCCTATCAAGCCAATCACCGTTGCTGTCGCCCTTACCGGCTATCGTGGTTGCCATCCTGGGACTATTCGTTGATCTTTTCGACTCAGACTCGGACTCGAATCACCGCAGCAAGCTTATCGACTCAACGCAAAAGTCTGCTACCTCCGGTTGTTATTGTCTTCCTGCAGATCGAATCGAACCCACATGAGCACGGCTGTAGACAATGTCCAAAACGGATGAAGGTCCGTCGTACCAACAACAGCCCTCAAATAACTCTTTCATCTTGTACCACTTTAGTGTTATCTCTGAGCTTGCCCTCCCTTTGCCTTACTCTTAGTTTCTGAAAGTCATTGGCATAGTTGCGGCCAAGACCACAGTGAGGTCTGGAAGCACTAGCACTTCGGCCATACGGACAAGAGGTGCCAATCAGTATTTCATTTCGTACTATAGGTTCTATGAGTTTATTTGTAGAACGCCCTGCTTATTGGTTTGGGCTGGCGTCGTCATAGTGCTCACTATGATAGTCATTCGAATGACTCATGTTGATATCTTCGTGGCAGTTAGGCCTTTTCTCCTAGATAATTCTACTCCATTGGTTTGTTTGTAGCTTGAATATTCCATGCTTCGTAAGTCTTGGGTTGTTTCGACTAGATACGTGCAAGCTCTTGGATTTCAGCTGTGCTGGAGACAGATATTCGAGAGTGATCAGTAAGCATGCAGAAAATGTAACGGATGGAAGAGACTAGCCCGCACTAACAGTCCAGAAACATCTATATCTAACCGTCTTTCCAGTGTCCTACTGATTCCCGAGAGATGCTTGCTGGCGCTTTCGCCCGCTTTCACTTGGTTGTGAGGGTGGTTGTCGCAATGATGCTGATATCAGTGCATTCCCGAGACCTATGATTTTGGTACTAGCTGCTGCTACTCTGAAGCCCATTGCAAGGATCACTTCTGGCTGTGTCTTGAATCCGGTCAACTTAGCAATCAAGTAGGCCAAGGTGGCAGCGAGGCCTGGTTCAGGCATGAGTCGAACAAGTGGGAAACCAGACATGTTGGATCATGCGACATGAAATGCCGACGTGGTCATTATTGGGTGATGTATTGTCCTAAAGCACACATGTTAGTCTTTATATATGTTGGTCAGTACGAGACTGTCATCTGCAATGCGCATGAAGATTTGAACCATGCCAAGAGCATCCCTGGCTCATATAGTCACCACCACAGGCAGAGATCAAGCTATGAGCTTTATATCAATCTTCTCAATCACATTACCCAACTGCCACCAAAGTCATTATTTGCTACATTCTGAGTCACTGGTTCTTTGACGGCCGCAGGCTAGGAGCTTTTGACTATGTCTTGAACTACGCCACTGCAAGCTTTCAGTCAGCCACGGCGATGAAAACTCTTATTATCTGATATAATCACACCAGCAGGATAGTCAGACTCTGAGATTTCTGACGCAGACGTTAGTGACGACGGGCTTCGTCATTATTTATTCTCCGTGCCTGGGACCTTCACCTTACGACCTGTCCTTCAATCTGTCATTTCTAAACCCTTCTGTTTTTCACATCTCCCCATCTCCTTGTTTAGACCAGATGTAGAAGCATCGATTCCGCACAATATTGCAGGCACGGCCTAAGTGAAGTTCACTGGCGGCAGGGACGTCTGCACGGGTGATTAATGGATGCGTCAGCGTAAAGAAGTAGCCTGGCCCTTACCTCATACTCCTTCTCCCATGAGACGAGTTGAGATGGACGGATATGCCTGGGCAATATACCATGCTGTAAAAGGCAATGGCTAGCAGTTCTTTATCGAAACACTACAGACATTCTTAATTCTATCGCTGACGTTAAGAAATGGCAGAGTAAGAACAATGATAGCTCCTGCGTAGTGAAATCCTCCTACGAGGTATCAGACATGACTAACATAACGATCGATTCTTACCATTCATATTGATAGCTGCAAGCTGAACCCCATTCAATTCTATAAATGTTGTAAGAACCATAAGATACTAGCACAATAAGACCTAGAAAAAGGTCGATTCGATCACTACTGTGGTCCTATGTTAATCTCTATAAGAGTATCCATCTGAGCTGAAAGGGCTACTAGTCCGGCTTAGGTTATCAGCAAAGGTTCGTCTATGCAAACTGTCCAAAAAGAAGCGGTTACTCATTGTAGGAAAGAGACAGCATCATCTGGTCCCGAACTTCCGCAGAAATCGCCCCGTCCGACATTGATACGACTTCATGTCAACAAGTGGCTTCAAATTTATGAGATCTCAATATGTCAGCCTGAGTGCAACAAGAATCTGTCACCCAACCTGGACAATAGTTCAACCCCCAGCCCGCTGTGCCAATAAGACCCTGGCCAGTTAGTCAATTGCAGCATTTACGACTAAGGTCCTGGTTAGCGGATTCAAGCGCGTACGAGGAGGTTCCAGTCGGTCTGTAAGGGATAGGGCGGCGAGTAAAGACAACGGGAAAAGTGAAGACGTGTAGTAAGTGCTGGTTCGAATTCAGACGAGCTCGTTACTTTTGGGATGTGATATGATTTGACAAGCCTAGGCCGGATGTGGGAACTTAAAGCGCCTGAACGTACGCTCTATGAGCCTTGGCATGTGTTGTCGTCTCGGAGAGGGGTAGTTTTGAACAAGTAGGATAGAAAGGTGAAGTAGTCAAGATGAGATTGACTCTTAAGACCTTGGCAGACATGCTGAGCCTGCTCATGTAGGGATAGTTACCTAAAGCTTTATACGTTGAAGCATCTAGAATTGTACCTCGTGTGCTATCTCTATGTATCCAGAGATATCTAGTGAGCTTTTGTCGGAGTCCTCAGGTCGCCATGATAAAGCCTTGGGCTTAGTACACCTAAAAGATTAAAAGTTATGGCCAGCTAGTAACGCAGATATCGTAGACAGTTGGTAGCTACCATCGATATATTCTTTTTTCATTTGAATTCTTTATTCGCGGTGAACATAAACGTCCTGAATAGCTATCAGGCAGCTCAATCTACCTTGACACGAAGGTCGCGTTTAATGGCATCCCAGAGCACGGCTTCTAAAGTATGGGCCTCTCTCCTGGCGTCTGACCTGCCGTGCTAGCTCGTCTTTGTCGATGCCGTCAATGGAGTGGCAGAGCTCTGCGCGATTGTATTTGCGACGCTTCAGGGTGTGACTTGGTGTGTCGATCCTCCGATTGCCGGCACGAGAGGTGACGCTTGATGGAAGTGCGCGGGCTTACGACGGTTAATGTGTTGTTTATTCTTCTTCGCAAGATTCAGGTAACTAATGGACTGGACTTGATGATTTCCATGCTAGCATAGATACTGAATTGTAGGAACAGATGAGCTTGGGACGCACGGAAATCGATGAACAGGGAGAACAAGAGTGAGTACAACCGAGAGAGCGTCTGATGAATATTTAATGATAGCAAGCTACTCTCCCAAGATGCGCTTTCAGAACACATCAGCCTGCTCAACAATAAGCCCAGTAGTACCATAAGGGCAGTAACCTTTTCTCAGTCGCAACAGTAGTAAAAAGCCCCAGTTTCTTGCCAGCAGGGCGCTCCAGCGATATGCTACTGGCCATACTTCCACAGACATCTTATGTCTACAGTCCGGAAGTGATCTGTAAGACCGAACTAAGCGGATAACAGCCGCCAATGGCAAGCTAGATAGACCATACTTATGTATATGCTGAGTGCCAATCTTGAACAACACGATCGTCTTCCCGCTTTTGTAAACTGTTTGGTAAGGTTTCTCTTACTGAGCGGCTTGGATGGAGAGATGATATATGCGCAGAACTTTGGTATGTCTCCCATATTGTGTCATGAGCTGGGTCGATCCCAAGCTATTCCTGAACGACAATACGTTGCTGATTGTGACGCTTGTCACAAACGAGAGACTCAATCTGTCTAGGAGAGGAACACCACAAACTACGGTCGAACTGCGCACAGGTGGTCTGGCCAAGAGGGACTCTATTGCTATCCTCGGTGTAGATGGAAGGAGATGTATTATCCAGATCTACGCATGCTTGCCTTCATATTTGAGCAGCCAGTCGATGTGCACTGTCTCTGTAGAGCCCTTCTTGTCATAAAACAACATGGGAGCCCTATAATATAGTGCATACAGACTTGGCGCGTATATATGTCTCCTTGTACATACGAACCGGAGAGTAGTTGTTAATCATCATTCTGTGGTTTAGGGGGTGATCTCAATGTTGCAGAGTGATTGAGACTCTCATCGTCCTCAAAGCTGACAGCTTGCCAATACTGCTAGACTATATATTGGTAATGGCGGCTACCCTCTCTTATCTTCAATCTTACTTGAGTGCTCGCCAGGATCTGTCGGCTCTAGAAAGAGGTCGCCGATGGCCGTCTATATCTCCCGCCGATGCATTATGCTGCTGTTTTTGAGCAGGCCAAGTACTTCTTCAAGCTGTGTTTCGCGAGATACTCATATGCTGTGTGATCACATACGTAACAATAATTCTTCCTTTCAAATCCCTGACAACCTATCTTCGTTGCAAGCCCCGAGACAGATCTTGAATTCACAGCAAGACACGCCCTCAGGCACAGATACGGCAGGTCCAGACTAGATAGTTTATGGGCTCTCTTGGAGCGGTCTAGACGTTATCGACAAACTATAGCCATCCCTAGAGCAAGCTGTTTACACCAAATCAGGAGCTGAACGATCAAGAAGCCGCGTCAGACATGTTGATCCTCACCCTCCATGTCGCATAGCTTCACAAGGCGAATCTGAAGCCCCCTGGCAATTCAATGGTTGGGGCGAAGAGAAAGTTTATTAAAGATCACTCATTTCATCCATCCTACTATACAAGACGCACAAGACGTTAGTAACTCCTATGTAGTATCTTTCACATACCCTGAGTCTCGTCATCTTGGCCCACAGTCCTCAGAAGTCACATACGTCAAGACTCTTCACTTGAATTCTGACTATAACGCTTCCAACCAACCACAATCTTTTTCTAGTTCGTTTGGAAGATTCTGTGTCTTGTGTCAGAGGATGTTGAGAGTGAGCTTCAGGCATGGGGGCCATATCACTTTCGGTGGGCCTACCCCCCAAGATGGAAAGTTGAGAAATTGGTTTCAGGTCTGTCTCGTTATCGTTGGAAGGGTCCTCGTAGACCCGAACTGCTGTCGTATGTTTTCTCGAACTTGTCGACATGATATGTCTTGGTCAAGATCCAGACCTCCGCACCTATACGTGACCAGTCAGCGAACAGAAGGCCGTAGCCATACCCACTACTACGTAAGTAAAACAGATATGTCAGGCGGAAACAACTCAAATTCTTTCTGCTGACTCCGTGGATAAACCGAACGCCCTGTTGTGTCAGGTGATAACTGGTGTCGTATCTTTGTACAGCCATGAGAGCTTCAGCCCTGGCAATCAAGATTGCCCTTGGATGCCTCGTTGTCAGAAGAGAACTTAGGTATTGACATAAATATAACATTACTGAAACAATCTTGTATTAGCCTTTTTTCGAGGTTTCCATCCAAGGGTTCACCCAGAAAGGAGAAAATATGCATAGATGGCAAAGCTATCATTGCTGGCTTGGATTTGGTTTGTGAGCTACTAATTGTAAGACTAGTGATAAAATGCTTAGGCTAAGACTGGCTGATCACGTTCTAATTATTAGTGGTAGTCTCAACGTGCTGCAGGGACTGAGAAACAATCCCCTTGGCAGCCAAGGCTTGAAAGACCGTAACACTTCTGTCGGTCAGCAGTATCTTAGCCGCAAAACCACTCTCAATCATCTGCATAGGATGTAGCACATCCCGCAGCACTTTCGCCCAGGGGTAATAGGAGAAAAAATGCAAATAGGTAGGTAGGAAAGCTGCACACTTTTTAGTACTTCTGCGTTGTGTTTCCTTTGACCTCAAGACTAGGTGACTGATGTATTGCCAGATCTGAGATCAAGAATTGCCGGTAGAACGTGCCTTTCTGGGCCTTTTCCTCATATTGCAAGACTGATATGACTGTCTTCTTCGAATTTGGCAAGACCATCAAAAGAGGAACAAAGGCCTCTGCCAACCTAGTCATGGAAAAGTAAAGAGAGACCTTAAATTAGATCTTTTATGTGCTTTAGACGCAAGTTAGAGCTATAGGCGCAAGCCATTTGCTCCTGAATGCAAGGGACTAGAGGATGGGTGCATGTTACAGCCCGGTCTTATATTCCTCTAGCGTGAGCTCTGCCGCATCAGCGTTATTAACTTCCTCCACATTGTCATATATATCGGGAGACTAGATCTCCTACTTCACGGAATCGCATTAGATAGCAAAGGCAAGTCTTGCACTGGATTCAATCCATACTATCGCAGTGTGTGATATCGCCTTGTAATAGTCTCTTGTTGCCAAAGGTGTCGAGGTAGCTGTGGAACAACTTTTGCCCTAGGTTGTTATTGTTAACCAGAGCTTGCTACAATCAGAATTGTATACCCGCAATATTAGTCGTCCAAGCTCTGGATTAAGCTTTGTTAGACATTACACTACAGTTTCATTTCGCACATACCTCAATGCCAGCGTAGAAGAATATATCCAGTACGAGACGCTAATGCTGACAGTGAGCTGCTGTCATAGCCAAGATGGATTCTTCGGCCTTACTCTTCGTCTTCCTCCTTGGAAGGGATCCCATCACTACATTTTTGGGTGCTTGCAGCCGGCTTGACTATGGCAGACCATCGGATGACAGCTCCTCTCCTATTCCTCTGAGCAGCCAATCTACTGATGATGGCATACGAAAGAACTCTCCCCGACACGATTTACTCACTGCGGAAGAATGTATCAATCCTGCTGCAGACGTTGCACATACTCCACAACAACACCAGATGACAAGTCTGTCCGATGGAATTTATTCTACAACCCATACAGCAAAAATGAGGCGGTGTTATTTCATTGGCGTCCTGCTTAGATGCTGTTGAAATGATGTCATCTCACTCTGTCTTGTCTAGTGTCGTTAGTTCATAGCCTGTTCTTCCCAGTTGTGGGAACAATATGCACTAATTCGTTGGATTAATCAGATTATGCCACAATTGGGTCTAGCAAACTGTCAAGGGTAGGAGCGGTCTCTTCGAAACGCACTTCTTCATCAACCTCCTCCTCAACAAAGATGTCATGAAACTAACGTACTGGCACAAAGTGATAGTCGCCCTCCATCATTTTTCGGAATTACATTTTAGGGATCATGTTCAGATCTATAAAACTTAATTGCCCATCTTTACCGTTTCTTCAGGACTCTTTTGTTTCTTTCGTCTAAGGGTTTCATGCTGGACCATTTGCCGATAGTAGCATGCAACACATGAGATGCGCATGAGAAGCCCGTCCTCCAACCGCGAAATTCCATTAAGAGACGCAACTCTTATTCTACGTACAGTTGGCCGACGACATTCTCGCAGCTCGATAAGGAGTGCGCCTCTGTTCCGGCATCGAGATATTCTTTACCCAACGGCTCCACCATGCTTGACAACTGAAAGCCTCAATGGAATCACAGTAACACCATATAACATTGGACATACAGTTTGGAAGAAGCCATTGAAAAGAGGAAATAGAGTGATTCCGATTGTGGTCATAGTCATAAGATGAGTCTGGTCCACAAGGCAGGCTTGTGTGAGTGTGAGCACTGGTGGTGGTGGGCGGGATTGATAAGACGCGATACGATAAGATAAGATAAGTTACCGCGCCCCGATTTAGAAATGCGCTAACCACAATTCAACGACCCGGGTCAAAATCGCTTCTTATTGGCTCCTGTCAAGACCGGGCCCACTCCTCCACCTCCACCACCGTGATCTGCCCCAGCGCTACAAGCAATAGTGTCCCTGTCCCTCAGTACAGCGAGCCTAGCATAAAACAAATAGGTTACATAGAGATCGGTGTAGTATTCTCGGTAAAGTGTGGTGCTTGATATCAGCAGTGGCGCTGTGAAACTGGTTGCGTTGGATATGTGGCATTTGTGGCATTTGTGGTGGTGGTGCTGATGGTGAGCTGGCCAAAAGTGGAAGGACATGTTATACAGGCCAAAACTGGGTTTTATAACACGTCCTTCCCAACTTGACTGGCGCATCTCAGTAGGCGAGCAGAGATTTGGTTTTGGGACGGGCACAAAAGCGTGACAATGGTAGCTGTGATCGTACAATCAGTACCAAGAGATGGATAATTTCGCCATCTCAGGGGCACCAATCTACTTAATGTCCAGGGTAGTGGTGAGAGCTTCAAACACAGCTGGCGGGAAATTCACCAGAATGATCTCACGATCTTGGAGAACATGTAGACACCCTTGGCAGAGATTTTGGCCGTAGGATTTGGCTAATGGCGACTGAGTAATTGTATTGAAGAAGGTAGAGATGGCGGCCACCCTAGTGACCTCAGATCTCCAGTGACATATGGATTACATATCGCAGGAGAATGGAGATCAGATCATGAGAATGCACCCAGTTCTTCAAGTATCTTGACAACCATGTACATAGTAAAGTGCCACGGTTGCGCATATTATATGCCGACTGTTCGCAAGTAACAGACCCAGGACCATGGGGTTCTTCACAGGCGGATATCTCCATCAGAGAACGTCACAGAAGCAGTGAACTTTACGATTCCAATAATCCTGTATTTGTCAATGTGCGGTATCTGCACGCCTGTAAAGAAAGAAAGTCCTTGATGCCTCCGAAGGACCAGAGGTAAGCAAACAAATGTCGCAGAGACTCGTCTTCTACACTGTCAGAAAGCGTAAGTTCGAATGACACCGTCAGGTCAAGCTTGGTAGGTGCAATATCACAGCTCAATCCAAGGTATTGCTAAAAGTGTTTCGCTTACCCTCAACGGTGAGAACTTCAAGTCCACAAGTTTACCAAAGGATATTCAATAGAGACAGTAGAAGTACCATTTAAAAGCCCCAAATTCTATGAATTGAATGGTAGTACCATGACCCCAATGTGATATCCTGATTCAATTCAAAATCATGCAAAGTCAAGTAGGGGATGCATCATGTACCCACGTACGCACGCAAACCATTATCTTGGTCGATATTGACTAGTGCCTTGGATACCGAATGAAAGCTCTTGTTCTTCCAAACCTATCCGTAAGTCTATCCGATCTCGTGTTTCAATTCGAAACTGCTTAGAAGGAAAGTACTTGAGATTGTTGATGGAGAGATTTGCAAGACACACTAAAAGCCATGCCCGATTCCGGGGTCCTTTGGTCATTCCTCAAACACAGGCCCAGACTTTGTCACAAATTCAGAGGCTTCCTACGTTCCTTTATTTAGACTCAGTACCACTGTAAAGATTCTGAGATCTGCTACTCCAAACTCGGCGCCCTTCGCCTTATGTCTGAGTATGAGTACATCCCAAGCACATATCATCCTTTGCCCCATCTCAGACAGATGCTGAACGACAGATGAATTCAAGGCAAATGGCTTGTGCTCTCAGATTCAGCCTAAGTGGTCTTGGCTTATCTGGATGTGCAGACTTGCTGCTGAAAGCTAAGACCTTCAGCCAAACATTTACAACAGCGTCAATAGCTGATGGATCACTCAATCGTAATGCATATTCCCTACGCTAGAGCAGAGAAGCCCAAATAAAGTCTCACATCGGTTTTCCTCTAAACATGATGTTTACTTTCTGCTTCCAGGCTATATCCTCCCTCCTTCCTTAGACAATCCGTATCTACACGCCTCACCTGCTTACCGCACCCCCAAAACCACCGGCGAGCAGAAGCTGATTTCTATCAGCAGAACATGTCGGAAGCTTCCAGTGGCTCCAAGATGAGCCGCTGGTAAGTAGAATTACCCCTCCAGAGAGGCATTCAGATTGTTTCTTTCCAGGTCTCAGCTCTAAGACATATCAGGGATATACATTCTAGGCTCAGGTACCGCCGAATCTTGGTCTATCGATGGTCAACAATGGTTTCGACAATACCAAGTAATAGAAAACGATGCTGACTCCTTCCCGCGCCGACATCGAGATCGGTGAATAACGTAGCCTCATCGCTGCCCCGCTACACCGGACTGGTGCGCTTCATGTACTCGTAACACCGTGTACACGAATTTGAATCCAGCCTTAGAGATAGAAGTGACAAGGAGTTGACCACGAATATTGTGTCGCGACATGTGGAACTGTAAAATGATTAGGAGGACTGAATTGCCGAATTCTAGTCGAAGAAAATGGCCGTGAATTGATGAGACGTCTTTGCAGAAGTGTTGGTGGACAATAGAATGTTCTGGGATTATACATTATCTCGTCGATCGCTGACAACATATCAAAGCTTAACGAACGCCTCTTCTGTCCGGTGCATAAGAATACACATCCTCCTTTATTCCGGTGATTCTGATATCTATTGTCTTTAGCTGGTCCTGTGAAGCCTCTCTCTTCCTACTCTTTAGTGAAGACTTCTGCCATTCTGTGCAAATTGATTGTAGCTCGTCTTCTGTCTTCCTCCACATGCTCCATATTGGCCTCGAGAGCATTTAATGTGTCGCTGATTGTAGCAGGGAATCTGCCGCCCCAAAGACCGCTGAGGAGGAGCCTTGGATCATGAACTGCGCCCTCCTTGTCTCAAGAGGCACCTTGTTACAATTGCCGTCTTGTGCACATCCGCGTTGGAGTCTAGTAAGGGATACACCATTATCTAGGTCGGCGAGAATAGTGGTTGCTTCTTCGTAATCTTGCCTGAGCTTACATTTTTGCCCTAGCGAGACGTGACTTGTAGGCGACACAGGCACTTTCGAGAGATTCAGTCAGGTTCCAAATGATACAATAAACACCCAGATTAATATACGTCATCCCGTTTCTTTACTACACCTGTTCCTTTGTCAGGCTGGTGACCAACTTGATATTTCAGAGGAATCTTACCATTGTGCAGTTTGCTTTCGTTGTAGAGTGACCGGCTATTATGCGAGATCTTATGGAGTCAGAATCTTGAGAAGAGAACTGTCAGTAAACGCAAAGAAGCTAGGAGTGTAGGCCGACATGCTGAGATATGAGCTGCGCAGATAACGGTAGCGACATTGCGCCCAAGGATGAAGCGCCAAGGTGAGATAAATGTCCAAGAAGGATAAAAGGGAAAGAAGAAAGCTCTAACTATGATGTTGCTGTGAGGTTGTTGTTTTGAAGAGTGACCTTCACGCCAATGGTAGTCGCGGGTGTTAGAGTTGTGGGCGCGATTGATAAGATATGATGAGATAAGATAAGTTGCCGTGGCTCGATTGAGAAGTGCGCTAATCCCAAGCTGGCAGACCGCGCTAACCACAAGTTGACGACCCGAGTCAGAATCACTTCTGATTGGCTTTCGTCAAAACCGGACCCATTCCACCACCTACACCACCACGCACTGCAGAAATGACATCGCGAAAAGCCTCACAAAATGCGTGACGATTCTGCGCACCAACAAAAAGATTGTCGTTGTTAAAAAACATTTTTTCATCAGGCGAGAAAAGACGAATTCTCCTATGCGCTTGAGGTCCAATTGCAAAGGCACATTGAAACACTTGGTTCATTGGGACGGGCTCGAATCACTCTCAATGTCACTTGTTTTATGGCTGCGATACAGTAGAGGGAATTTCTGGAGAACTAAGACCATCGCCTCTTCAAAAGGAGTGACTACAGTACAGCGGTATCAATGAGGGCGGAGACCTTCATGAGCGTATAGAAATTGGACAAGACCAAGATCACTAAGTCAAGTAAACGTCAAACTAAAAGTGGTTCGTTCAGCAATTATTATTTAGTTGCAACAGTGTCGCACAGTGTATCTCAACTCCACCAAATTACACAGCAATAATCATTCCAGGGCATTCCTTTGCGCCTGACCATGGCAATCCCTCAATGCCAAAAAAAACACAAGACCATTCCCTCCACCTCAATCACCCCTACCTTCATCGTCGAATGATTCCCCCATGGCACCAGTGAGGTGACGCTTCCAATCATCGGTACCAACCATATTGTCATCGTGCTGATCGGCCGCCTCTTCAAGCTCAGCCTGTCGCTGCTCCTTTGCAGCAGTAGCCTGCGCCAACTTCTCCTGAAGCTCTCGCAGGTTCTGGTCGGCCTGGGCCTTGGCTGCCTCTTTCTCCTGCTTTGCCACAAGGGTGAGTTTGCGCTGGTACACACGTTCGAACTGCTCGGCACGAGCCCGGATTTTGAGGAACTCGTTCCGGAACTCTTCGCGCTGGAGAACAAGCTCGCGCATCATTGCTTCGATGGACTGGTCCTTCGTCGTAAAGCGGATCTCGGCCTCGCGCAGTTCCTCTTGCATCTTGGCGCGCTCCTGGTCGAGAACATCCATGGGCTTGCTTGCCAGTTTTCGGTCGTGGATGCGAGATTGAACGGCGTCGAGAAGATACTGGTCGTCGGCGGCGAGAGAGTCGGATGCATAGGAACCGCGGTTGATGAGATCGAGGTAGTGGTTTTGCTCAGTGGCGGGGACAAAAGGGATGACCGTTGAGCAGGATTCGAATGCGAGGGCGCGGCGCAAACAAGAGAGGACGTGAAGACCAGAGCTCCAGTTGTTGCCGAGAAGACGGGGGCAGGTCTGGAGAAATACGTTAGTTGAAGGGATAAAAGCCAGGTAAACAGTTTGACGTACCTCAGATATGAGCTCTACCGTGGCGTGGATCCATTCTCCAAAGCGCTGCTTGATCAACTCAGATCGTTCCTCCAAAACCTGACAGTCATGAAGACGCAGCTGAATGGTCTGTCCCGCCTTGTTGAGGATGCCAAAGCTCCAGTGTTCATCAGGACTTTGCGTGAAGACAGCGACTGCGACAGGGCTTGCAAAGTCGAGGACCTGAAGCTGAGAAGGGACAGTGTCGGCAGTAATCGAGACAGGCTCAATCCAGCGCAAGGTGGTGGTGTTATTGTCTTCAGGCTGTGCCTGGGACTGGACGACGAGCAGGCGCCCAAGAATATTCATCACGTCGCTGCGCATGCTGGAGTTGGTTGAAAGAGCCTGCATGACCTGGTCCGCGACGGTGAAGTCCGATTTGCGTAGTTTCTTGAACATGAGAGCGGATGAAGGAGATGAGGGGGATGAGGGTCGCTTTTGAGCAGACTGGCCAGGAAACTCAACATCCATGTGGGAGCCAAGCATTTCGGCGGACATGTTGTCGGTTGTTGAGAGAGAAGGAGAGACAGGGTCGGGATCCATAAATGAGTCGTCGTCGTGTTCGTACTCGTGAGGCTCAAGAGGCGCGTATGAAGATGAGGGTTCGGCCGAGGGTGTTGATTGACGTAAAGAATTGAGCACACTCTTTGCGAGTGCGACAGATAGGTAGGGCTTGAGGGGTCTCGATCTTGGTATCCTGACTCTTTGACGCTCTTCAAAATCTCGCGACACAGCTTCTCGGAGAGCACCTCCTTGACGCCAAAGAGAATCGAGCGGGACGCTGTTCTGTCGCGCCCACTTGGTTATGTCGATGAGAGCAGCGAGAACGCGAGCAGCAGGCTGAAAAGCCACTCCGTCGCGAAGATCTTGGGGCAACCAGGTTGAACCACCCCAGGCGTTATCGAGCCAGAAGGTATCGTGATGTTGCTTGACTTTGTAGTCTTCTCGTCTGAGGCTGTTGGCGATGTCGTCTTTCGAAGGCGCAGGGCGATGAGGGAGAGAGGCAGTCGAAGATGGGGGCAAGGAAGCTCGAGCGATGGATTCGGGATCGGTCGTGTTGACGAACTGCGCGAGAAAGAAGGTTAGCGAGTGAGAGAAGGGATCGCACGGGCTGCACTCACGGTAAGCGGTTGAGCTGGGGACGCGCTTGAAGGAGGATCTTGAGAAGCAGGCGAAGGGTGCTGCGCAGTGTGGTTGTGGTGTTGATGATGAGGCTGGTTGTTCATGACCTGCGAAGATGAAGCATCAAGACATGTGGCTCAAGAGTGCGAGCGCATGAGAAGAAGAATGATGATGATAAAGGAAGAAGAGAAGAGGTCCGGAGAAGCGGAGTAGAAAAGGTGAAGCTCGTGCCTTTGTTGTTGCTGCGGCTTTGCAGCTCAGGTTACACAGGGTTTGGCTGCCCGGTGAGTGGATGAAGCGGTGCAGTGCAAGTGCCAGGCAGTGACATGAGGGGAAAAGGAAACAAGACAGTCTGGTCAAGTGATCTGAATGAGATGAAAGCTTCTGTGGAAGAAAACAGAAGGTGCGAGGCCCTGTGAGGCTATATAAATGCACCGCCGTGGGTAGGGTCCCTGGTTGGGTGGTGTTGTGTGTGGCGATGGAGTTGCTTGAAACCTGGTGGGCGCTACATAAGCGGGTTTAGTTGTAGCCAGGCACTTGCCGATGAATGCGTAATGCCTCGAATTGGCATTATACTACGGTTGAATTATGTATCGCCTGATCTAGCATTTGTGGTGTTTCTTTTGTCCTAAGCTTAGCTGCGATGGTTGGCCCATACCCACACCTTCAACGTAGCGTGGCGCGCATTAACTCTAAATCAACGTCAGGGCATTTCTCTTGATACTGTGTTCCTCAACCATGATGATTTCTGCTGTGTGACGACGCACTTTAATTGAGACATTGTTTCTCAAATATACGCAAGATGCAATGTCATATCTTTGACTGTTGGGTATGGCGCACGATGCACGCAAGTAAATGCGGACTGTCACTCCTGCTCGAACATAAATTATCAAGACAAGCCCGGCTTCTTATAATCTCTCTGCCACTATTTCAATACATATCATCTAATGTCCCTCCAAGAACTGCGGGCTTTTTGCTCACTGCTTCGGTCCAGTTGTCGGATCATTTGGCTGTCGTCAACAAAGACGGTCTGTTCCCTCAAGAGCGCCCAGTCCGGTCTTCTACTTTACTTCTTGTCCCGCACCAATCAATAGGAGCAGTTGTTGGTATTCGCAAAGCTTACTACCCAGCCTCTCTGAGTTATTCTCGACGTCAAAGTCCTACAGCAACAACATAACACCACATTCCAGCCCCCCAATAATTTGGTTGACAGCTAAATAATTGACAAATACGCGCGCGTTCCTCTACTCGCCGAGATTAATAATTCAATTCCACCATGGCCCTCAGCATTGCCATATTGTCTCAATGCGTATTTATCATGACTTCAATTGGATGCGCTGCCATTTCGGCGCTGATTTCTCTGCAGCTATTACAGAGGCTGTAGTGCGCTTCACGGCGGGCTTCAGGCGTGCCGGGCTGTGTGGCCAATTAAAATGCGGGGTCGATGGCGCGTTACCAAAGGGGGTAAGACTAAGAGGGGAGCGCTAACCTCAAGTTGACGACCCGGGTCAAGATCATCTCTCATTGGCTTGCCAGCTGGCTACCCCACTTCGCCGACTGTACGCACCTCAACTTTTGTACTGCGTGCGCACCACAGACCTCCTCAACAACAATGCGCGCTGCAAATGTCGTCCAAGACATGTGACGTAAGCCCTTCAACTAAAGCACTAGCTCGTGTCATGAAATGTCAGAACTTAATGCGTTTGCACTGTGGATGTGCCTTATTCACTTTCTACTACTAGATCAGTCTTGTGTCTTCGTATGAGGACGGGGCTGCTCTATACTGCGGGAATCGATGATTTTATGAGTGAATGTCCCTGAGGGCAGAGAATACACCTTAACAATTACCGAAGAAATCAATACTGGGCCACTGTGTCGGAAATTCACTTGATAATACACGGAGTCTTTATTCACTCTGCGATCGAGGAGCGGCTTTGTCGGAAAAGTCATGCGTAAGGAGCGTCTACGTCCCCCAGCTTCGTGAGAAAGCTGTTCTGCATAATGCCAATCACGGGTTGTTGGATCGAAATCGTTTTGGGCATTCTAGTCTTGTAGAGATCTTTAAACTTGACGCTCTCTCCTGCCTTCTCGGAGATTGGCCTCCAGATACCCATCACCACCATTGGAAGCAGGAGCTTTGACCCAGGCATATCTGACCAAGTTATACTGAGAGCGACTTTGAGGTTTTGCATTGAGAGCTTCAAGCTATTGTCTCTTATTGAACGTAACTCATTCTGCTTGAGCAGCATGCGGTGTTAGGCCGCATTACCAGCTGTAACATCTGTTGTTGAAGGACATACTTTTTGGTAGTATTCTTTGGGAAAACAAGATTGCTGGGGTAATTATTTGATACGAGTGGCTGTGAAGAAGCAAGCCAGAGAAGCAAAGTACTAGAAGTGCTGTTCCGGTACAGCTTTTGGGTCACCATAACAACCTATGACAATAACTGTTAAAATAGAAAGAGTGATGTCGCTGGGTGGGATGGTCCTGTAAGTCATTCATATTGCAAGGATCAAGTGTTCCGAGCTCGAGGAGTAGGCTTCGCTGCAGAGTATACCGAAGTTGGCCTGGCAGTTCAGAAATAGCTGCAATGCGAATATAGGAGCGGCCCAAAAAATACATAGTTAACAATACCTAAGCAGCAAGCGCTAGATAGCTAAGACCAAGGATAGAACATAAGCCTGAATGCAAGGTAGACCATGGGCCTGTGGTTCGGCCTTTTTTACCCTAATGATCCCCGTTAAGAGGTACTGAAGTTACAGCGTTGCAGAATGGCAACATCTCGAAGATATTCTCTAAGTAAGGTAGCGTTGATTAGAACCTTGCTTCAAGCCTTGAAGGCAAGGCAGCTGACAGACATGGAGTAGGAGACCGATCTTGCAATTACATCCACCATGCCAGTTACGTCTATGTTAAAGGCCATGCTTGTAGGATAGCATGCTGATTGATCTCACTGTCGAACAAAATCTATTCGAAGCCATTGATGGGATAAGCTTGTTGTGAATGCACTAGTGGCCAAGGCTACTAACTGAGGCATACATTGTGTGATTGATACTTAGGGAAAGAGACATGCTGGTGGAAGTAGCCTACTGAGGAGCAGAGTGCCCCTTCGTCCAGATACCAGGTTCCACAGACTAGACATGTCGTTGCGATTGTAGGCGATAATATCGAAAAGGCCTTAACAAACAAAATGTCTGAGGGCTGGTGATTATGTAGCGTGCATATGACAAACACCCAGCCAAGTTGACAAGTGAGACTCGGACGTAGACACTTATTATGGATGATATATAAAATCCTGTAAAGAGGCAACACCAGCTTGTGAAAGTAAAAGATTAAAAGATAGATATAAAAAAAGCATTGAGACGAAGTAAAAATGTCGACTAGCGTAAAGAAGAAAGGAAGAAGATCACCAGAAGATGAAGGAGGGTGTTTGACCTGTGGATCTTAGCGAAACGTATTTCTCACCAGTCCTTTTCTTGAGTCCTTTTTCTATGATGCTGTTTTCTGTGTGCTGGCAGTGATTCTGTCCTCTTCCGATGGGTAGGTGAAGACACTTTCGTTGAGTGTGATGATGGTCGCGTCTTTACAGGGAATCTTTAGAGGGAGTTTTTTCTGGGCGCGATTGTATGTCCATGTAGGACATGAAAGAAGAGAGAGAGGAAAGTCAGGTCAGGTGAGTAAGAGCCGAGATGTTGCGCTTTGTAGCGCACCATCATTTACCTGCTCGACACCCCGGAGAGTGCTGTATTGTTCTGAGACTCTCAGTGACTATTGTATAGGCATGTCAAAACGACTGGGACGGAAAGTCCACTTTCAGTGTACCACCCACTGTAAGAAAGTGATTCCATAGCGTCTTTCTTTATCAGAAGAGCACTGCATTTAAGCACAAGTAATCGAATGTATAAAAATACAGGGCTTCAGGTGCACTCATACTGAGAATCGGACACGTAACACACGGGCTACCATGAGTTTAGTCATCTGAAATTCTGTGACCGTTATCTAACGTGTCTGTAATGGCACAGCTTGAAGATTCGAGGAATTGTTTCCAGGAGATGAGATTGGTTCAAGCTAAGAATCTGTGAATCTAATTTGCTGGGGAATCCACTTTCATATTATTTGCAGGGTCGAGTGCATTTACGCTCAGGGATGGGGTGGCATTGTCGGGTAGTATCCTTGGGTTCTCTCTGTGAAGCTATCTCTTCAATAGAGTTACACGTCAAAAGCATCATACCTATAACACCTAATATACATGGCTTTAAGGTAAATTATTAATATCCCAGTGAGTATAAGCTTCTGGGAATCTCTGGAGTACTGAATGTATTGCTTGATCTCGTCTTGTTTAATCTTGTTACTTTGTTAAACTCTTACGACTGGAAACCGATACCTGGAGGCGCCAAGACAGTTCTTTGGTGAAATATGTCTTGAGTGGGGACGAGGTAAAACAGGGGTTAAGTAGATGCACATTAATCGTACTTCTAATCGTGACGTCAATAAAAACAGAGAGCCATTTACCTGAATTGGCAATCAAGTCTTAGTTCTCTATAACCTATCTAATTCCTATAACCAGCCCCTCTGGACCGAAGTGACAAACGATTGACTTGAATTCATTAGTCTAGGGCCTTTTGATTGATCCTAAGAAGGCGTTACCCCCTAAAGTAGGGAACACTGCGTTGCCAATGGTAATTAAATAGATTCTCGCTTGTTTGCTTGCGATTTGCCCCTGCTGAGTTGTCTGCTATGTTACTTAGACCTTAATTTCTTCAACCCTAATTTATTTCAACCCTAATTTTTTCAACCCTAAATAATATAACTCTAGTTTATTCTAAGTCTAATTTCTTTAACCCTAATTTTCTTAACCCTAATTAATTCAACCCTAATTAATTTAACCCTAATTTTTCTAATTCTAATTTATCTAACCCTTATTAATTTAACCCTAAATAATTTAACTCTAGTTTATTCTAAGCCTAATTTTTCTAAGCCTAATTAATTTAACTCTAATTTCTTTAACCCTAATCTATTTTAACCCTTATTTATTTTAACCCTAATTTTTCTAACTCTAATCTTTTTTAACCTTAATTTATTTTAAGTTCAATTTTTCCAAGTCTAATTTTTCTAACCTTACTTTTTTTAACCTTACTTCTTTTAACCTCAAATTTTCTTAGCTTACTTCATTCAAGCCTAGTTTTACAGGTCAGATTATTATATTTAAATAGTCAGAATATAGTAAAGCCAGTTAAGATCCTTCAACACTAGCTAATAGGTACTACTTTAACTAAACTTAGTTATACTTTTAATAATATATTAGTAAAAGGCTTCTAAAACGACATAACTACTTATACTTTAATAACTTTATATAAGTGCTCTGTTAGGATTTCACGGTTAAAAGACTTGCTCGGGGGATTCGAGGTCTTTACGGCACCAATGGTGACTAAAAATGGAATAGGTCGATATTAAATGAAATGGGGTAGCGATTGCAGTAAAGGCCTGTCGGTAGATAATCGCCGCTCTAGTACCAGGCATAGCTTAGACAGTATACCATACCCTCCAGAGGAACAAGTACCAATACCTTAACAAGTCTATTCAGATTCTTTACCACCTCACTGCAGGTTGGCGATTTTCTCTTGTTCATCAGCTTCGCCATGTTACAGGGGTCCCTCGGGCTAGGCTCGACTACAAGAACGTAGTTCAAGACCGCAATGGAGGGTTTGGCTATTTTCACTCCAGTCAGGTTGGTCTGTGGGTTTAAACATCCGTTCGGAGATTAGATGTCTTGTGATAGATTGCAAGTCGAGCCTGGTCGTGGATAATTGCTTTTTCAGTAATGGAGACTAGTCTAGACAACACGGTAGTATTGCACCTTACATAAGGAATGAGGACTTATACTTTGCAGTTTGCAGTTTATCTGCCACCTTAATGTTGTTTCGGCGACTTGCGCTAGTTCACCATCGAGTTATGTATCTTGTTTATTCGGATTAGACTAATCTATTCCTTAGTGAGACCTGTGAAATGATTGAAATGACCTCTACATGTTTGATTGCTTGTATAAGATCCGCTGTACTCCGTAGTGGGTATGACCTGTAACAATAGCGATAGAGCTACAGATTGATTGAGAGTTTGTCTTTGATGCCAATTTAGGAACGGTCGCATAAGAATTGGGTTATACCCCAGTAAATACAAAAAAACCAGCCTTGCGCTCATAATATGCACCTGACAGCGTTGGCAGGCAATCACCTCGCCTCTCCGACCGTGCGGTACGGTGTTTAAATTGAAACTGTCAACAGCTTGGGGTCATCATGTTCCAGGCGCCCGGCCACGTATCGAAATTGGCGCACAGTTTCAGTCTTGGCGCCATCATCTCTCAATATAAGAATTGGAGTAAGTTAAAGTGGTTACATATCACCTCCGTCTAGCTTGTCTCTTAGCTCCGTATGTCTCGCAATGCGTAGTAAATGCCATTTAGATATCCAAGACTAGTAGTCCGAAAATACTAACAGAGCATGGCTACCTTTAAGTATTGTAGCACTATAATCGATACTGAACTGGGAACTCAGAGCTGCTCATTAGGTACTCGCTCGCTTGGTGGGTTCCAGCAGTGGCAATGGAATCAGGCAGGACGCTCTTCTCGGGCCAAAAGGACGAGAATGCATAGTGATTAGGTCTGTTTTGCTTTTCCAAGACCGCGTGTCTTGAATTTAAAGGTGTGGTAGTGGTGTGGCAGAAGAGGAGTTGACTAGGTAGTCCAACAGTGACTGTAATTGCAACCTGGGCATCTCGGAAGCCCGGCTATATTAAGCGATTAAACAGTCGAACTACCAGGCTTTATGAGTCTTCCTTCTACATACGGCTACTTTATTTGGTAGTTGTTATCTCGTTACTTGACCTCTAGGCAGAAGCTGACTGCTTTACCCCTCACGTGATAAGACTCTAATCTCCTTTGCAAGGGTTGAGTAGATGTCTTAGATGCCGTTGGGCTTTTTACACTGGGATCTGGACACTGCCCTTGCTCCCGGTCTTATTTACGATTCTGATGCTATTTGAGGATTACCGTTTCAAGTACTAAGAACGGATTTCGACCAACGTTTATGTATTGACGTCGTTATTTGAAGTTCTTACTCTTGTTTGCATTTCAGCGACTATTGAATGAAGACTGCTGGATATTTTTGCTGTGCGGTTAGTGCGACGAGAAGTTCGCATTGAGGCCGGTGTCGCAAGAGTAACAACATTGCGCTGAATTCCAACTTGATTCAGCGGCTGGTTATTAGAAGTCCAATTTGTACAAGCAAGGCTTGGGGACATGCTGTTGCGGAAAAGCGAACTTGGAGTCGTTTTTGTTACAGTGTCATTCAAAGGAGAAATCTTATGCTTTTGAATGGCAGTTGCTACTACGTTATGTAAAAATGACGTTACGCTCTTTCTAGCAGTTGGGTTCCTAGTTGGTGGAACGTTCTTCTGCTGAGAATGGAGTCCTAAGCGTGAAAGGAATGGTCGGTCCGGGGGAAACATATTCGTTTTGTTGCTTGTTGACACAGGCAGAGATGCAGAGGTCAAATATTTAGTGGTGGTATAAATTTCGCTAATTTCCCTGCCAACATTAGTTCTTATCACTCTAATACGCGACATACAAACTGTTTCAGTGGATTGCTAGGTACGAAAATGGTATTACTTAAATGACACGGAAGAGGGGTGCTTATTATCGCGCATTTATACGACGAACCGTAAGAAGATACGAAATGGATACTGTTGCATGTAGACTTGGCCACTTTGGAGTAAATAATATGGCAAACTAGTCGAGGGAGAATATTGAGTGAAACGGCACAGCAACAAAAGAGCATCAACCGGGTACAGCACTCAAGACAAGCGTCACGTCAACACGGGGCCAAAGCGACTCTTGCCAAGGGAAATGTCTTGGCAATAATGACAAGGAAAGTGCATTGCCGATATCGGTGGAACAATGCAACATGAGGCGAAGACCTAGTGATGAACCATGACAACCCATGTCCGTCACAGCAAGGCTCGTCTGCCGTCAAAGGACCACCAAGATCGATCGTCAACAGCAATAGGTTCAGCTAGATCAGGCAGAGTGGGCGATTGAAGTCATCGTAGGTCTTGTGTTGGGGAGTCATGTCGAAAACGAGGATCCTTGGGCAGTAGCCTAGGAATACCAGAAGGAGAGCCACTAACTGTGCCACTAACAATTGGTGGCCAAGGTTCAACAGTACTTTAGAGCACATCCTTCTCAGCAAAAACAACGGACTTGCATTGACTATTTATATTTCGGTTGCTTAATCTTGGGATCGGTCCCATGAACGAACAAAGAGAAAAGGCCTCATGTATTGAATATAGTGGATGGACTCTGTGTTTGCGCCTTGCATGTCAACCCGAAACCACTCGCCAGCGTCAAGTTCACTTCTGCCTAAAAGGACGCCATCGCTTTCTCCAACGAAGGTTAGATAGCAGAATCGCCAAGACAAGTCTTGACTCATATGTAGCCTGTGAATGTACTTGGTCGGCGTACAGCGAGGGAGATAAAACAGAGTGACGAGGGCGGAGGGTCTGACCAAGACTGCAAAGATGATTCTTCCTTCCTTCAAGCAGCTGGCGAACCACATCCCTAGCCTCGTTCAAGGACTTCGCAGGTGTCGTATACCAAGACTTCTTGGCCGCCCTACTGGGTAGTAGTTGGAAGCGGACCATTGAGTGTGGACTGATTCTTGATAAAGACGAAGCCAGCGATGCATAGCGGTCGTGAGGTTGGGAAGGTCATTGAAGAAGTTATCTATTGCATAAAACGCTTGGAGTAGGGCATATATGCCTCGAAGATCTGTTAGGTATTCTCGATCCTTGGAGGACTGACGATGAGCCCTAACTTCGTCCCGAAAATCAAGCATTGCCTTCCCTCACACCCATAAGCACAACAATGTTCCGTATAGCTCTCCCCCGCCATGACACAATTTCACTCGGGGCTGTGAGTGCACCTATCTGCTGGAGAACTGCTCAAGCCAGGGTAGGAACTACACTACCAGAACAAGTCAAAGTAGTTGCACAACCACCAGCTCATGTTCAAGCAGTCACCACCAGCACAAAACAGAGCAGAAACATCAGCAGCATCAATAATCCTCTTCCCCGCACCATCTCTTCCAGCCTCCTACGGTTCAATGAGAAGACCTTATTTGTTCAATAGAGTTACACATCCAAAACATCATGGCCATGACTCCGATGCCTACATAAAGCCTTTTCTCCCTTGCCGTACCCTAGTATAGAGTTTTCGCAAGGTCAGTGACGGGTAATATAAGATGGTAGAAGGTGGACAAACAAAGGTTTTGGTTAGTTTACCTACTCTGCGACAAACTAAGAGTGAGCCTAGGGTGCTAAAGGAGCGTTGGTCAAGAGCGAGCCCGATGTTGGGTTAGACTCGGACATGACGAGTATGCGGCTTCATGCGGGCAGACGCGTAAAAAGTTAAAACTGTAAGAGGGAGAACGAAGTGGGTTGAACGGGAGTTGGAGTTACAGTTACAGTTGCAAGATAAGATGCACCGATCGAGGTTAGCGCAAGCAAGGACTTCTTTTCTTTTGTACTGATTTGAAGGCTTTTCAGTGTATTGGCTAAGCGTCGGGGAGTATTCAGAGGTGGAATAAAATAGCAAAACCTTAGATTTACATTCACCTGCCATTGCAATACAATATCTCGATGCGACTCATAATACGTCGCAGCACGAAAAGTGAGGCAGTAGCCCAAAAAAGTGGTCTTCAAAGCGGAGAAGCCCGGCCATTTTACAACTTAGAGCCCTTACCTGTCAAGTTATTCTTGGCCAATTGGTGATCAATATAATTCTCACCTTCATTACACAGCATCCTTCAGCCCTTTTAGGTACCCGAGAGAAGGAATTTCGCACTCAGATTCACTGTCTTTACTCTTTTCCTTTTCTTCACATCGAGACACTTCTACTCCCTTAATTTGCTACAAATTCACTAAAAGTCAAGTGCTTGGTGCGCACACTTTTCATTACCGCTCGAATGGTACTAAGTCATGGAATTTAAATGGCTTGCACTGACTGATCGTCTCAGTGATTTTAGAAAAATAACCCAGAATGCCAATTGCCGAACTACACGAAGGACTAGGGACTGTCAACACGCCAATCAAGTACCACGTGTGTGAAAAGTCGGATAGAAGGATCGAGATCGAGATCGCTGGGGAAGACTCGATGAAGCCAAGCTTTCACTATGGTAAGGAAATTGGGATATGAATCTGAAGCGTGCTTTCAGCTATAGAAAAGACGAAGAAGTATTTACGTAGCGAGAAGGTATCAGGCGGTTGCGGGCTGAAGAGGCGATGAGCTCATTCAGAAAGGGCCTTCCTGTAGTATGGATGGTCGCGATGCTCTTGTAATTTATTGAGTAACTACTATCTAATCACTTGAATGGCAGATAATTACATAGAAGAAGAGCTTGCATTAGTAAGCGGCGCGATAATATTGGAACCTGTCTGAGTCTGGCAAAGATGATCAAAAAAACGTTTTTAGAAGCTTGACAACAGAAAATTCTACTGACCTGGAAATATTGCTATAGCGGTCAATATCGGGGAACCTTTACGGACTTTGCATTTATTCATGTCGCGCTAATAGCATGGTTTGTGTTAGAAATCGCAAATGTTTATTGTGACAATAATCGATGTCGCGGAGTTTTGAGCTGAAACTTCAGTTTCTTCAAAGTAGGTTGTGTAGTCACCTACCTCATCGCTGCTACTCTAGGCGTACATCTGATGGTAGGTTTGACACCATATATTTATTCCTCAATTGCAAATCTTCTCAAGCTTCACCAATCAATAAATTTATCACAAGCCTTCATCTTGGCCAGTCCGCTTCTCAACCAACTCCTTATGTGCATGTGTTCATCTCGCAGTTGGCATCGCAGAGTCAATTGCGCAGCGTGCATCGTGTACACTTCCTTTCTCTTTTGAATAACATCGATTTGGAGTACAATATAGGCTTTTAGCGCTGAGTCCAGTGAGGCGAGGCAAGAATTACGTCGTTTATGACGATCCGAATGTGGTTCACGTAGCTCATGCACTCAATTCTCGTATTCAGCTGAAGAGATTTGGTGTTTTGTCTTTCATAGACAAGGTGACCGAGCGCCTTTGGACCTTGATCGATATCTGATTCGGTAGCCTCTATCATTTTCTCTGTCGCCTTTAAGTGGTCCAGTGCAAGCTCAAGAAAGACCTCGAAATGGTTGATAACGGTCGTGAGATACTTGGCATCGGAATTAGCGATATTGTACTGGTCATCCAGAGTTTAAATCTCTTCTCAAAGCTTTTACGCTCCTTGTTGAGGGACTCAGAGACGTAGATGTGGCTGGGGGATGGTGAAGACGATTGAGATATAATAAAAGCGAGTGTAATTGAGCACTTGACCCTTTTGGCAGCAGTAAGAGAGCAGCGATTGCTGGAGAATTGAAAGATTTCGACAAGCGGTTGAGAGGAGGTGAAAAGTTGCCCCCCTCGGCTCAGGTCTGTTCAAGAGTATCACTTAGTCTGGCGCTCTTGTTGGTAGGACAGGTGAACTGCCAGCGGAACCAGACACGAAGTAGTTTAATGACAGGTACCTCGGACTCATCGACGGCGGGCAGATCTTACACTTGGACAGCGTCGGTGGTTTGGCTTGAAAACCTATCGTTGGATGTGGACTTTCTGCTCCGAAGAATAGGCATCTTGACTCTGCATACGTTAATCAGTGCTTTGGAAGTGAGCAGGGAGGGAGACGAAGGGTATCGCGTTGTGGTGAGAGGTACGTTTTTAATGTACTAGAGATGAAGAGAGAGAACTTAACCATTGTGGGTATGAAGGTCGTATGGAGACAGCGACGTGGGCATACAGGGTGGACGATCCCGATTTAGCTCAGTATACGCTTAGAAGGAGTTTGTCCTTGAGGCTTGGGTAAAGAGTTCGAGATAACGCTGTTAGATTGACAGTTAAAAGGAAGGCTAAACATTTAGAGAAAGAGTTAAGATTCCGCCCAGGAACGCCTTCAAGACTTACTTGCATCGAGCAAAGCATCACAGACAACATCTTCATCCGGTTCAGTGCGGTGCTAACGCTTGGCGGGACGACCAGGATTCCTTTTCTGAACCTGCTCTGTAATATCCCCCGCCTTAGCACTATCAGCCTACTCTTGGAGCCTTTTCATCCTGCTGCTGACTTTACTACGGATTTCTTCCCTGAATAATAAGCAGAAAGCAATGTCGGCTGGCTGAGAGCTCTTTTCGTTTGGGTTTGATAAATAATCGTTTTAGCCTTGCGAGGTTGGCTTGATTGTGACCAACTGGCGTTTCCCCGAGATCAGTTGACACTTGAGAGTCAGACTGTTCAATGATAGTCTGCCTGCCCCCCTGGCGCGCTGTGGGTGACGGCGATCACAAGTAAAGGTCACATAGCAATATCATCTAGCCGAGACTGGATTCCTGTTGTAGTCCTACGTCTGAGGTTCTCGCAGACCGTAGAGGTGGGTTCAGCGGTAGCTAAATGAAGTTCATGGTAGCTGAACGCATAGATCGTCTCTTCAACTTCAGTGCCACCTCGTTGACAGCGACTCCCTCTAACCGACCGATTCCCGTCTTCGCTGCCATCCCCTTCGTATCACCAGCCAAGCCCCTCAAGCCACCGCATCAAAAAGTACCGCCATCACAGAATCTTCCTCAAGCATCAGCCTGAGAATCTACAAAGTCTCCGACCGCGACGGAAACGGTAAGAAGCGGGAGAAGCACACGATCAGCTCTCTACAACCTGATCAAGAACAACCTTGTTCAAAAACGGATCAGACCTAGCAGCAATACTGGCTCCCTTTTGTCTTTTTGTCGTTTCCGTAACTGGATTTGACACCTCGAGCCCAGCTATTGGATTCATAACTTTCTCGGAAACAGCTTGAGGACATGGTCAAATACGTTAGGACCCGATGATCAGTCTCGGAAAAACGTGAATCCCGTTTCTTGATGGCAACGTTCCACCGACTGGCTCCTGGAGCTCATCGAGTTGATGCTTGTTGGGACTATCCCTAATTACGATACTGTTGTGCGCAACTCGTCTGATTCTTTGGAATTCTAAAGCAATCTTTATGGTTTGAAGCCCATTAGCAAGTATAGAATCATGTTTGTTAACAAGCTTTCTTTAGGTTACTGTCGTCGGATTGACTCTCAACTTGTCTCTTTTCCCCATCTTTGGTCATCCGTGTTATTAATCCATCATCCACGCTCACTATTATTCCGTTACCATTAAACAGACACTGTAGCTTACCTGACCAGGTTGCTATCGTGCAAGAAGTCTTGGGTCGCTTATGTTTGTATGCTTCCCCGGTGACAAACGACGCCCTTTCTCCAGAGGTATGCGCTATCGGGTTTTACATCCTTGAAATCTTAAATAAGCTCGAGAGCCACTACTCAGCTAACACCAAGACTTGATGCTTTCTGATATTCAAGGCGTTAATACTTAGCGGTCGGGTCATCACACTACTGGTGCTTCCCAACGTAGAGAGATTAGAGAGATTGTGTCTGGAAGCTTTTAAGTTCCAGCCTACAAAGCCCAAGAACGGGGGCACCAGGAAGTCTTCTCGGAACCCACACCAATAATGAGTATCTCTTGGTCGGTTTACAAGGTAACATATCGCAACTGGAGACGGGAGATTGAGGCAGAAGTTATTAAACTGTGACTTCACTTTGCGGCAAAGTGTGATACAGACTACCTGGGTGATTTCTATATATAGGCGGTATCGAACGAGCTGTATGTGGACTTATAAGGTCCCTTCGAGAAATATCATCCGCTCTCTTTATCGCTGCGTAAGCACTTTTCCTATACATATCTTCTCGCTCTCTAGTGTGGTATATGCCTCAGACTGCAGTCGGCTTTACCGTCATAAGGGTGAATAGCCCATGTCTCAGTTTCCCTTATAGCGGTTGTAAGGAGCAACATAGATTATCCCAAGACATGTAATATGCTCTTCACAGTGGTTAAATCCAAAAAACTTAGTCCCACCCGGAATCGACCCGGGACTTCATTGGCCCACTTCATCTCTACCAAAATCGGTTCAAGTGTAATAGTTCCACCGGGAATCGAACACCAGACCTCCCCCTCCTCGGGCCAACGCGTGCTGCATTACACCACAGGACCTTTTACTTGACTGTGAATCACTGTTGCCCGCTGACAGCTTATGAAGCATTCTGGGTTCCGCGGCCGCTTTGTAAAGTCCAAGATAAATATCAGTGGCTAGTTCAGGGTGAGGGCATTACTTTGGTGTAGGTTTCGTCCCAGTATGACCTCTTGCGGTGGTGTTATAGCCTTTTGGAATTTTCGAACGGTTGTGTGAGGTTCTCGTGATGCCAGCTGAGGCTGTTATCGATGTGGGCGTGGTGTTGTGGCGAAAAGGGGCAGACATCCAGCTGTGGGGAGACTCATCCACGCATAACAATCGTTTCAGTTGTCTCATTATGATGCATTCTGCACCATTACAGAGAGAGAATTTAGGTCTTTCTAATGAAATCCAAATGATTTATTTTAGACGTGATTTGATACACTGGGTGGTGTTTCCTCTCATTCCGACGCACGGACCACTCCACCTGTCATGCGCCACAACATGTGGCTCACACTAACCCAGCCACTCCGCACTTGGATCATACCCTACAACCCCAAAGCTAATGTCAACGACACCATTATGCCAATGCAGCACGTAAAAAAAAGATTGTCCACGAGTGTTGAAATGCACGCACTGAAATGAACATTTGGGATCAACCGTTACAGCTGTCGAAGGTATATGAAATGTTGTGTCTCTAATGTCTATTTAACTCTGCATATCAGCTTATTAAAAGTGTGTCATGCAGCTGAAAATTATGAATTGCTGTCTTCAGTTTATAAATTGGCATCACGCCCATGCAAAGACACCTTGTCAATCGGCTCAAATGATCGGAAATTGGCTTAACCACTGAAAAATCTGTCACTCTTCGCCGAGCTACCAGCCAATTTCAAGTTACTTCCTCGGCGACAAAGTTACAGACTACCATGGACGTACTCGCCGCGCCAGATTCAGCTTGTAGCCTGCCATGCCGATATCAGTAATCATGTCCACCGTCGAGGATAGTAACACAAGTAGAGCACAAGTGTAACTACTTCCCTTTCAAAAATAAGAGACACAACACCAGCAGTTCAGAGTTTAACGTTGGAAGCCACTGACGAAACGACCGTCCCAAGATCGTCAGCATCAAGGCCCTATAAGCACACTAAAACAAGGAAAAGGCCATCCGATAAAGTCTTGAACTGAGTGAGGGGAGATCTGTATCCACAGTGAACAGATAAAGATCCGGTGTCGTTCCAACCTTTTGCTGCCTCAAGTGTTTAAGTATGACGCGGAGTAGGTCTAGAAAGAGTTTCGGAAAGAGCTCAAAGAAGGTGCACTATGTGTCTAATTGCTTTTCAGTCACCGAGAAGTACAGACTCGACTTCGGCTTCTTCCAGGGGTTGCATCACCCCAGCACAGTCGGCTATCAATCAACAAGTAACAACACACACCTAATATTAGCATCCGGCATTAGCATCGGAAATCATTTCAGACGATGGGCTGTTACATAAGAAATGCAGCTCTTCCGGGAGACTCAGAACACATTGCAGTCATCCAGAGGAATCCGTTCTCAACAAAACCTCTTCTACCATCGCGGACAAGAGTGGTCTCCAGCTTATAGTCCCGAGGGAAGACCGTACGTCAGGTTCAATTTGTCTAAACCTTTGTCAATAATTGCTCTAAGTTGTGTCCCGAGAAGATCTCTTCTCTGAATAGCCAAAAAAGTTTTCACTGCGTCCTATCGAGATTATCCTGTAATAGCAATAATCTCCAGAACCCGCCTTTGTGCGAATCGACCTAAATCAAGAGAGGGAGTAGTGATATAGAAATCTGGGACAGGAGACTGGTAGATGTTGGATATAGAGTCTTGGATCTCCAGATCTAAACACCGTTCACGCTCTCTGTCTTATTGGCCTTGTCCTTCTCAAGACCCTGTTATGCTACTCAATAGCCACGTCCTCACCTGTAGGCAAAAAGCCCTCTTCTATTCATCAGTAGCCTGCGTCGTGCAAGTCCTAGGTCCTGAATCGATCCAGGCCTACAAATCTTGGCTTACTACAGGCAACGAACCGAACATCAACGAACAGGGCTTGATTCATCACGCAGATGATGTCGCTTGAGAGCTCTTCTATATACCCAACAACACACGCAGGCTTACGCATACTTGTTTGACTTGGAGTGAAAGATGCACGTGGCTCGAGAAGAAAGTATTGAGGTACGCGGTTGTGGGTGAATGCGAAGGCGGCTCTTCTGTACAGGGTCGCGAACGGGAAATCTGAATCTAAACCTATCGTTCACGAGAATCGTCTCTTACTGACAGGCGTCTTCAGCGCTCTCCACCTTTCCTGAAGTACATAATGCCAGATATCTCCTTAGATCTTCGGTTTGCCTTACGGAAGGAATTAGTTATGAGATAAGTACGTGATACGTTACCAACCTCAATACTCTCACGCCATTAGGCGACTTTCGAACGCCCTGTTTTTAATTCGCTGTCGTTGTCTTAAGCAAGACAGCCACACTGATGGATGCTACCATTCCAAATTGTGGTGTACTCAATTGTTCTGTTCATGAATGTAAGTGCTTGCTCTTCCAAGCTCAGTGGTATCCTTCAGACATCACAGGGATCCGTAATTCCCTGGAGAACCCTTCCCTGGTGGCTTGTAACGACGATGACTGCGCCAGAAGCCTGGACGACAAAAGAACGTTAGGAGAAGACTCGCGACATCTCTAGGCCTGGTACTCGTCGTTATTGTAAGATGTTTAAATATCGTTCAAGAGCTTCTGGAAGATGTTACCATAACTTGGTGGGTGAGAAATCTTGGCCCCAGTCCGTCGCTCCTGAGCTCCAGCACTACCTCTCTCTGAGAACGAGGCAACTATAGTTATGCTATGTGGTCCTTACTATTACTCGTCGAGTTCGAAGCCCAAGACGTTATCCAGGCTAAGGCCTTACACAGCCGTTGAGTCCAGCAAGTACACACCCCGTCGATGAACGTATAGAGCGGGACTTTTCGGAGGAACTGATAGTTAAGGAGTGGTGTTAGATGATGTAGGATATTTGGTGGTCGACGAGTGAGATCAACCTGGAGTTCTGAGATAAAGATTAGGAGATGTTTGAAGCATAATATCTTGATTAAAGATTAAAAGAAGGGCCTGGCTAATTCGTGAGTACCTATTTACATATTAGAGCACTTACCCAGTATAATAGACGCTATACAGACTTTACTGTCCGGAATATATAGCTTTACTATAAAATGCTTTGTCGCTAAATGCTGTATACAGATCTCAGTTAATTGAATCTTTTGAGAATGCGATTACTCTTCCTGGATTAGTGCTATGTTTGAGTAATGGTAGACCTTTCTTAAGTAAATTATTTCTCACTGATAGATGAAAAATATGTAAGATACCAGATTGCGACTTGTGTTTGATAAGACCGCAGCCAAGCATTTAATATCCCTAATTTTGCTGCATTGTTGTGGGGATATGTGTGCTGTTTTGACGTTCTCGTTATAATTGAAAGTCAGAGTGGTGTGAAATTGCGAGAGCCTAAAACAACCCTGCCAGCGACAGAGGCCTTGACGTAAACAAGATGCAGTCAGTAGGTTTGGCATTATATTGGTCTATCTCTTGACTACTTCCCTGTAGATGGGAAACGTCTTCCCGTGCGATTTATGTTACAGTTTAAGACTCTGTCCAGCGCAGCAAGTTCCTCTTCCCAGGTTAGCCCTTGGACTATTTGCCCGACACATTCTTCCACAATCCTCTCGACTTGTCCAAGAACCTGTCGAAGTCATAGCCACCCTCGTCTTGTCAAGAACGACGTGAAGGACTTGCTGCACCCCAAATATATAATCGAGACTAACCTCTAAGCAGACCGTGGGATACGTTCAGAATTTAACCACCACCTCACAGAGAAGAAAGTCTTCCGTTCAAGCCGACTAGTTACCTACCAATATAATTATCAATTCATTTCCGTCTGCCTTGGGGTACTTATATACGCCGCAACTGTAAGAACACCAGAGCTGGCCCAAATTTGAACGTACTGATCTAGGCATCAACTATCACTCACGCCACCTTACATGGACGATTTGCAGTAAAAGACGTAGACCGCTCGTTTGCAAAGCCAAAGAAGTGACTTAACATGAAACCCCAGAAATAACCACTAATAAGATTATCGGCAACTCAATCGGGAGTACGAAACGCAAGTCAACAGTTGCACGGCCGGACTTGAGAAATGATTGGCTATGTTCTGGCAATGGCTGTGTGGGGAGATTGCCGCATTGTGTCACCACAAGTGGCGGTATAGAAACCCTGCCTCGCCATGTGGCAGAGCCTGCATATCGACTTAGATAATTGCGGGCCGTTAATTTACGCTGCATAGTGAAGCAATCGGTGAAGTACATACGGAATGTCTTAGACCGTCGGTGTGTTACGACACGGAAGGAATAACGGATGGAAAGATGAATACGACGCATGACATCCTTCCGTGAGGATAGCAAGAAACAGATGAGGGGAAGTCATATATCTGGCTTTTACTTTTATATAATACAGCATCTCCATCTTGCGAATACAAGACCGCCGGAGTTAAATAAAATACGGTCCTGATTCGCTCCTACGAGTAGCTTTCTTCCACTAAATAAAGTCTTTCTTATTCTTCGTCCGTCCGTCCCGACCTTTGCAATAAAGAGATTCTGCCAAGTCGATCTGTTCCTACGCTCTATTCACGTTCCCAATCGATCTATCAACTATCCAGATTTGGATGTTAATGTTCTCACATGTCGTCCTTCCACCCCTCAATCTACACATCTACACTCACGTCTTAGTCAAACAAGCACCGACTAAATGGTATCTACAATGAAGAGCACCAGGCGCATGCAAGCCCCCTCTTGCCGCCCTGCCCGATCACGGCAGCTCCGCCTACGTACTAGGCCACAGCGTAGAGCTGAGAGTCTCACCGATCAAGTTACTGCACTTGATCCCCCAGAGGTACACATCGACACTGTCTTTCCCGACATATCCACTTGTTTCGTCGTCGGCGTTATCTTGTGTGCCGCAGCAATTGCAAGCAACTTCTACCTCACCCCTCGCCCTCCCGCTAATGATCCCTCCACTGGCATGATTGCTCCAGTGGTCGTCGAAGAGCTCCTTGACAAAATCGGCCAAGATGTGGCAGCCGCCGTCCGTCACTGCACCAGGATCGAGGAGGAGCTTAAGGACGCTCGTGACGCCCTACACTCTCACAGCGAGGTGGCTCATTACGTAGATCTCAGAGATTCTCACGACAGAGCCCATATTGTCAAACTTGAGGCTGAGCTCAAGACAGCAAAGAAGGCCCTGTACGACCAGCGCTGTCGGTTTCGGGCTTGGGCTGAGCGTCGTGACCGCCTCCAGCTGCTCGATAGAGAGTAGGAGGAATGTGCTAGGATTGACTGGGAGCTTTGGAATTTGACTTGAGCCGAGATAGTAGTGGCTCGGTGGGAGGAAGTTGTGTGAGTTTTGGGCTGGGAGATAGGAATACCAGCAAATTGACACATATTGTTACTAACGATCATACTAAGCTAGCTTCTGTGTTGCTGTAGCCTCCTATACCTTTCCTACTTCTCCTCTGCCGCACGAATATTGTGGATGAGACGCGTTTGTTTGTTGCTCGACGTTATGAAGGGACGGAAAGAATTAGCCGGCGAAGTGTTTAAGCCATCCATATCCTGACCATACTCCTCTGCGTTTCCATTTTGTCTTGGGACTTCAATGTCCATGTCGACAATCGATGAAGATTCATTTAGTCGTTCTATGAATTTAAGAGTGGCTCTATTTCCCTGAGTACTTCTATGCGTACCCACAAAGGCGGATAGTAGACACTGACTTCCTTAGAGATTGAAGAGCACTAGGGGTCCGTAAATCAACTGAGAATGCCTGTGGCTCAATAGTGCAGGACACGTTCTGTCCCGCACGCACTGCGTCAACCACCCCACGCAGCCACGATTCAATCCTTTCAAGCTACCTACACCATCTCGGCGAGAGAAGTTCACTCAGCTTCGCCCAGATGTCCACATCAGACCACATCCGGTAGTCAGGAGCACTGACTTTCGAGATTCAACGAAGTCCACCACCCTGGCAGCTTAGCGCAACGTCCTCTATTTCCAGAATTGCAACTGCTTCCTGGTCAATAGTATGACTGCCTGCAGATTGAGCTAGAGATTGCATGATGTCTGAAGATCACAGGGACAACAAGAAGGTGCCTCACCAGTCTGAGGAAGTCGCTCTTGTCTACATTCCACTCATTGAAGCAGCCTGCAGATAATACAAGAGACATACAATAGCTGGACGTGTGCAAGGGAGGAATTAGGAGTACGATCTGTTATATTACACTACCCATGCCATCCGGTAACTCAGGAGGCTATATAATGTAATTCCCTTGGAATATAAGCTGTAGTTCAATAAGGGAAAAATGTCAAGTGCGCACTGTCGTAGATCGGATCGGGAGAGTAAACAAGCTCTTGAAGACCCTCGGTTTTTGGAGTTTTAATTCCTGACTTTCTTGCTTTGAAATGAGATGATTGTAACGGACAGTGTAACCCCATCTCGAACATGTTAGATGTGTTGCATCGAATTCTCAGCTCTGGTCTTATCGCTTATCGATTACTTATCGATACCCGATATCTAAGCTCACTCTAAATCCAGCGAGTTCACACTAAAGCTTTACGGAAATAATATTTTGGTCGTTTTAATGTCCTTAGGTTCAAACTGAACTCCTGACGAATCTCCATAAGCGCGGATGTACAGCGTTGCAGTACCGCCGAGCTTTCTAAGCCATATTATACCACACCTGAAAGCATGGTAAGGACATGTCGGCGTGGGGCGTGAGGAGGCGCTGGCGCACAGCACCAAATGGCAGGGCCAAGATGACATGTCAATTATATGGGAGGAGGGGCGGAAGCAGAGACGGTACCAGGTCAGGGGAAGCTTCGTCGAGACTGTGAGTCTCAACACCAAATGTTGAAAGACATGGGGTAACGATACAAGTGAGTATATGCATACTACGTAGATAAAGGGGTGGAGAGTAGCCATTTTACCTCTGGCAGTGACTTGCATTTGGGGAATGTACACAATTGGAGTTCAGTGCGGGGAAACAACTGTGTGTTGCAGGAGATGAGGTACCTCGTGTTTTCCCAGCCATGGTCACTTCCCCTGGTTTCAGCTCATCGCAGGTGTGTGATTACTAGAGGTAAGTATCCTCCCCCAGTTGAATGTGCAGGGATTATTCGCAATATTCCACCAATAATAAGAGGCTGTCATGGTCTACCAAGCACGCCAAGCAAGCATCCCTGCAGCGACATAGCAGCACAGCCCCCAAAAGCAAAGTGCGAAACCGCCACAGCGCCAATAGCCAGTAATTCATTACAGACTTGCAACCTACCATGATTGGTGGGCAGCAGAATCGACACAGGGTGTGGCACTGTTTTGGGACGTAATCTACAACGTCAAACTCCAACCGGCGAACACACAGGTGCGAACAGATTAACAGAGGTCTCGTATCCAACCTAGGTCTGCACACAGAATTCTCACTACATGATGAAGGCAGGCTCTCATTATGGTGACATTATTAGTGAATAGCTAACAAACCAGCAACAATCACATAAACAGGAAAGGAATTACCCAAGAAACAGAGGAGAGCAACGGTATGACATATAATCCAACTAACATACAAAATAAGCTTGACAGACACACAAAGGCAAAATCCAAGATAAAAGTCTATTACTGAAATGGAAGTAAAAAAGAAAGCATGAATAAAGTAAGTCTCGAGGCTAGCCAGCCTTGGGACCAAAAACATCTTGCATGGCAGGAACATGTCCCATGGCAATGAGCTGTTGCTCAAGAGAACGATGTTTGAACTCCAACGATCCAAGCTTGTTCAGCGCATCTCTCCACTCCAATCCGACAGAGCGATACTCTGCCAACAGGTGACTCAGAAGATCTGTTGTGGGAACGGGGGGAGTCTTGGGTGGAGGAGTACTAATGAACTGTCCAACTGTGGGTATGGGAGAGGTTGAAGAGTGCTGCTGCATGACGAACGGCGTCTGAGGCTGCGTCTGAGGCTGCTGTTGTTGTTGTAGTTGTTGAGGCTGCTGCTGTGTTGATTGCTGCTGAGTTGGATGCTGATGAGGTTGGGCTTGTGGCTGAGACAGCTGTTCAACATACTGGATTTGAGGCTGCGTCTGTTGCTGTTGCTGTTGCTTTTGCTGTTGCTGAAGTGGCTGTTGGAGAGACTGAAATTGTGGCTCAGGACCCTGTTCATCATATTGGGTTTGAGGCTGCTGTTGCAGATGTTGAGTATGTTGAGGGTGTGGTTGAATTTGTGGTTGAGGGTGCGGAGCAATGCGTTGCGTCTGGAGCTGCTGCTGCTGCTGCTGCTGCTGTTGGTGTTGTGGCTGAGGCTGAGGCTGAGGTGTGAAATATTGCCTCTGAGGTTGCCCTTGTTGTTGAGGCTGGCACTCGGGCTGTTGCTGGTGCTTCTGGGGCTGTTGGATAACATACTGGGTTTGAGGTTGTTGTTGCTGAGGCTGAGGCTGTTGTTGCTCAGGGTGAAGCTGCTGAGGCTGAAGTTGATGCTGTTGTCCAACATACAGCGTCTGTGGCTGTTGCTGTTGCTGCCCTTGTAAATCAGCAACAACCTGCTGTGCAAGAGGAACACCCGTGGGAACCTGATGCGCAACCTGGTGTGCCTGGTAAGCTTCAAAAGGTCAGCTCATCTATCCTCAAGCTTGTCATCAAACATACCTTGTCTCGTGTCGTTCCACTTCTGCTGAATGGCTCGCTGGGCGTTGGGGTGGTCTGCGATGAATGCCGAGAAGCCAGTGGTCACCACTCCGAGATTGGAAAGATCCGTGATCTCTGATTGCTGCGATGCCATGATTAATGATGGAATGGTGAAGAATGAGGGGAGTGAAGAGAGTTTGTGGGAAGAGGAGAGGATAACAAGTTGGATCGGGTTGGATATGTTATAGTGGTTTCTGAGCAGGCAGCAGTCGATGATGGACTCTATGAAACCGACAAGGATAAAGGCTATGCAGGAAGCCGTTTGGGATTTAACAATGGCGAAAATAAAGCGATGTTCTTTTTGAAATGAGCGGTGTGAATCACACAGGGATTGAATTTCTTTGTTCTTTTACAATGTCACTTTTTGAATTCGTTATTTGGCAGCCAAACATGCATACTCCTTAGCTTCAAGCATGCAAAGTACAAAGAATACCATAACCCCCTGCAGCTACATATCCTAAATTCTCACCAAGCTCTTTCACATACTGAGATCAGAATTCGCATTCAGGCAAGTTAAAGACATGACTTTCTTTTTCACTACACAAACCAGGGAACCTTCTCCATCTCCTTGTCACCCACTGTCCCCCCAGTTCCCCTTGCAAATGTCCTTCAACTCAGCCAGCCGTCTGGCGCCTTTCAAATTCTTAATCCTGGGCATAACTATCTCCACATAGACATCGGCCAGATCCGGCTTACTCACATGATACGCCACAAGGTCCAGGACTTTGTTCTCTGCCGCGCCCGCATCTTGATCAAACAAGCGCTGTTTCCGCTCTGCCCACGCAAGGTTGATGGCGTCCTGTGCGTTGCCGTATTGTGGATCGTCAATTCGTGTCCATGATGATGTAAATGGCGCAATCGAACATTCTAGGCCGAGAAGTGAAAAGAATGTCTCGGGCGGTCGCGCTGAGTGCAGGCTATAGGAGAGGTAGTGAGCGTGGCAGATTGAGCGCAGGGAAGTGTCGGTGGATGACACGTTTGGCATGGAAGCCGTGGATGAGCATAGAGCATAGGTTAGGCTGCAGACAGCGACACAGATAGTCAAGATAATAGCAGCTGTTCTGGTGGTGATGGTAATGTGCCAAGGACTGTGAATTTCGATAATAGTGGCTGTGGTGGTCATATTGATATCTGCACATCAATGTGACTTCCGATGATAAGATTGAATGGGAAATTCTCCATGAGGATTATTTCACCAGATTGTTACCAAGATCCTGTTATATACAATCCCGGGGATGCACTTCATGCGGCGTTACACAACGTGAGCATGGGTGAGCAGATTCTCTTGTGTCCTGGTTCTCCTCCTTCCACGTTCTTGGCAGATTGTTTTTTAGTTTGTGTGACAGAATATCGCAAATGACAGGCCCCATGTCGGATGTCACCGATAAAGGTCTTTGTTCTGTGATGTGTTTGCAGTCAGTCTCCGCCCATCCTGCCTGGAGGCCACAAAGATAATACCTTCACCACTGAATTCTTCCAACACAAGCTGAATATCCACAGTTCAAGCAGAGATACGTGTATTCACCGGTAACGTGCATTAAAACCGCACAGGCTCACATCATCAGCATCGTACAAATTCATCCAGCCAAGATAAAGTCTGCAGAGGAATGCCCCAAGACGTCCTTCTTGATCAACAACCCAAGAGGATCCTCCCAATTACTCTCCACCGCCAACCAAAGCTCAGATTTTACGCAATGTCTCCTCCCTCTCAAGTTCCGAGGGCAGAAGAACATCGGAAGAAGCTGCGGTATCTACAACGTTTCCACAACGAACTCATCGACCCGGATTGTCCACTCAAATTCGGCAAGGGTTTGGATCGTGAGCATCTGACTGCAGTGATCCTCCAGGATCCCAAGGTGCTGGAGACTGCCCAGCGAGTCGCACCGTTGGTTGATGCCGGCGGCGGCAAGCTAAAAGATGATGAAAAGTATCCGCCGGCTTGGATAACCACAAAAGGTAGTTTTACCGCTACCTGGAGGTTTCTGAAGACCTGGGCCGCCGAATTAGACGGCGTCAAGAGCTCTCGCCATCCAGCGTTGGCGGCTCGAAAACAGCGCGCCGAAGACGGTCAAGTCATTGAAGCAAGAGGATATCTTTTTGGCCCGCCGCCAGAGCCCAAGCCACAGGCCACGCAGAGTGCAATCCCAAGGCCAAGTCCCGAACTTGCAACATTCGGGGAACAAGGTGTCCTCTTTGGGGAACAAACTAGTGGTGGTTCATCCTCTCTCGAGGAGACTTTTCAGTTCCGAGGAGAACAGCATGATACTACTGCGGCACTACCGTCGACGAGCGGAGGTCTTGAACAACAAGAGGAGCCAGAACTAGCCACTCAGACGCTTGAAGATGAACAGGAAGACTTTAGCAAGATTGAGGATTGGTTCAAGTGGTGGGCCGAGAAGCACAACGATAGGGTGCAGAAGGAGAGGGAGGACAAGGGTGTTTAAGGGGATTAGTTAATGACTGTTGAAGAGGGTCCTTTTTTTTTTTTTGCGAGCTTCGCATCTGTTCTAAAATTATGTGTGCCGACTAATTTTGTTGTTTGGCTAGCTTCAACTCATTCAGACGGCATAAAAAGATTCTGTAACAAACAGCAACATGTCGTCACTTTTGGCCTGTAGCATTCTTTGTTCTTCCCAACCACAATAGCCACAAGTTCCCAAGCCACAATTCTTTCACCAACTTGCTTCCCTGCATATTTGCTGTCAGGCCTATTCTCTATAACTGCTTCCTCTGCACTTGTGACCTCTCTCACCTCAATCACCCACAATTCTACCATGGTCAACTGGGAGCAAGTCTTTACAGAAGGACGTCGCCAGGGCGCTTTAAAGCATAATCATGGCGTCACCTCGGAACGTCAGCACTCATCACCCACCGACATTGGTCCTGTCATGGATGTCATCCCAAGGCCTCCGCAGGAAACAGTCGGTGTCCTTACCGCAGACGGTCAGCACGCTGGCAGATCACCCTCCACAACGAATATCTACAACATCAACTGCCCTCGTGGCAATGTTGATATGAGACAGGAGGTTCACAAGGTGACAACGAGTAACATAGCCCACTCCAGTGCTGCGGCTTTGATACCGACAGTTGCTGTGGCGGAGGAGGAGGAGACTGGGCAAGATGTTGGCACGGATCAGCAAGAAGCAGATACGCAGTCGGCACTCAATAAGATCAAGAGTCTTGTCTGTGGTGCTGGGTTCGCCGCGAGTATGTCTACATCGTTTGTACTGCACCCGTTAATTCTCCGGATACTTGGCTTCGTTGGTTTCTTTGTTTTTATCTTCGGCCTCTTCACTTTCCTCCTCACCGCTTGGTTTGGCTGGGCAAGAGTTTTCACCACATTCTTGACCATCTCATCAATCCTTCTCCCTTGTATATCCTTTGGGGTGTCCCCAGCTGTGTCTCACCCCGAAACCACCGCCACTACAGCCACGGACACATTCACTCTCACATTCCGTCGGCCCGTCCCAACCGCCGAAGCAAATGTTATGCCAACAGCGCTTGCAGGATGGCGGGAGAGTGCCAAAGCGGTAGGAGTCCTGCTGGACGACGATTTCCTCCAAGGCAGCATTCTCAAGGCCCAACAGAGTGCTGAACAGTTCCGCGAGTTCAATCAGCAGTTCATACCCGACATGGAAACAAGAAGCACACAGCAATACGCGCTGTTGCAATCTCTCGCTCGCGACATCAAAGATGCGATAGCACGGCACGATAAGAGGTTCGGGACAACAAGATGGTGGTGGCAAGGCGAGCCCAGTCTCAAGCAAGACGCGCTCAACTTCCAGAAGCGGTTTCTAGCACTGGTGGATGACATCCGCGGCGCTCGTGGGCAGGAGCAAGATGAGCTGGAAGCCCTCCTGAAGAACACAAGTATGCGTGTTGGAATCTGCGAGGCGAGTGTAAGATGTGATCAACATGCAGCCTCTATTCCGAGAGAGCTTGGTGCTTTGGCACATATCCTCTGTTCCAGCGGGAGGAGGACCACGCACCGATGGGGTGATGTTGGGCAGGTAATCAGCAAGGTATGTTTATGTTCTATGGCCAGTTTAGTATGAGTGTGTCGCCTAACTGTCTACTGGCTCAGTTTAAAAGAAGACTCGATCGATACCCTGGTATTGTCCAGGGTTTGTTGGAAAAGTCGCAGTCGTCGAGGGGTGTGTGTGTGGACCTTTTGGGGTATTCGGAAAGGATTATGAATGATATTGTTAAGTTGTCCAAAATGGAGGAGGAGGATTGAAATATGGTATTTGTGCTCTGAGCGTAGTATAAATGTAAGAAACTACCTTTGAATTTTGTTGTTATTCACTCTAGCAGCCGTGTGAGAGCGTACACGCTTCACTCCTCAATTGGGAGAGATGGGATAACACTTTCTTGTAGCATGCTGGCAGCTTACAATTGTTTGTAACAGCTGCACCATCATAACCTATACCTTATCATCATCATACGTGTCCATGCCTTCTTGTCACATCCCCACAGGTAACCCTCTCATTCCGTCTCACACACCAATTCCCCTTCTCAACGACCCCATCACACCAACAGAGCGCCTCTTTCACCACAGGATCCTCCCGTCTATCGTCAAGACCCCAGCGACTCCAAATAATATATCTCTCCTCATTATTCCTCGCCCTGACTTTCTGCAACCTCACTTGTGAAAACGCATCGACCTGTTCTGCTTGTTGTCTGACGACCCAGCGCTCCCCTTCGATCCAGAGGCTCACGCGTGTCCATTCTTCAATCAGCGTCTCGGGGGACGCAAGATAGAGGATTTGGTTATTTGCGCCGATCCATCTGTTGGAAACAACTGTCTTGATTTCTAATCGTAGCTGGTTCTGCTGCGCTTCAAGATCCTCCAGAACCGATGCTGCGTGAGTGGCTTTATCACGTAAATGTCGTAGCCGCACAGCTGCAATCTCCTTGAAGAATGGTCTGACGTCGTGGATTAACCTGACTGCCTTTCTCACGTGGGGTTTCCAACTGACATCTCCAGCGACATCGAGACGGGCAACAACTTCGTCGAGACGATCGAGGAAGAAATCCATCAGATCACACAGCTCGACGAGAAGGGTTCTAAAAGGGATGATATCGGCCAGTTCGGGGGTGTGGTCGTCTGGGTTGGAGGAGCGCCGGCGATGCACATCTTGGAGACTGCCGTGAAGAATCTTGAGGAGCTCGTCGCTGGTCACATTCGTGCTTTGGAGATGAGGCCAGTTTCGATCGATGGGCACTGGAGGAGAGCAGGAGAGTGATATCAATGCTGGGATAATCAGCTTGCTTACTGATCAGAGTTGATTGGTAAACTTACACTCTCTATCTGACTTGATATACTCATCCCGTACATCAGAGGGTATCGCCAGATCAGCGCCGTATTCAGGCGTAGGAGCACTCTGCCACATGCCATTCAAACATCCTCCTCTAGCTAGATCTCTCTCGAGCTGTTCCAACCATGCGACGACAAAGCTCGACCGATCAGCAGCGGCGTTGAGGAAGAAGCCCGTGAACAGCTCGTACGTCTGGGAGTGATGACGAAGGAGCAATCGCAAGGTGGTTTCAAGATCACGTTGTAGCTTACTCAGGCCTGGATCGACGTTGTAGATGTGATTCACTGACTCTGGCCGCGAAGTCGGTGTAGCTTGTCGCTGGTCGCCAGTTGTCGGTGGCATACCTGGGACTGTACTCCCTGGCGTCTCCAACTCAGTCACATTCACAGCAAACGTCGGCAGCGCAACATGGGGCGAGATAAACTCCCCAGCAGATGTCGACCATCGAAACTGGGTGCTACTCCCTCTCGAGAAGAGAAAGTCCCGAGGACCAAAATTGGCAATCTCCTGCAAGTTCTCCAACGCTGTGAACAAGACCTCATCGAGATCTTGCAGAAACAGAGTCTCGCTCACGTACGAGCCATTGGACGTTGTAACCCAGGGCTTGTCCCCGTACCGGGGTATGTTCTTGTAAGGATTGGGCGGTCTGTTGGCGGCTTGGTAGTGTCCGCGAGGATGATACGACTGATCGGATTCGCCAAAAAGTATTATTCGGGAGAGGCCCGCGAGACCCATTTCGATGTGGGCGGCACGGGTGAACCAGTCGACTTGGCGGGGAGTCGGAGAGGGGAACCAGGTTGTGACGAGGCAGTGGAGGATATAGACGATCGAGAATATGGATGTGATGATGAGGGCTGATTGTGGGATTCGGCGATGGGCGGATGGAGGCTTTGGGATGGGTTTGGTGATGAGCGTATCGTTTTCGGTTGGATAGGCTTGGATTACACCAAGATCGAAGATGTATTGTGGGATGAGAAGTTCTTCCGAAGTAGCATCTTGATATTGATGTTGATCTTGTTTGTCTCGGTCGTTTCGGTCGTCTCGCTGATCTTGGTATCGGTATAAATGTTCGTCTGCATCTTGGTCTTCTTCATCTCGTGTATCGATCGTCCGATTGTCTCTCTGTCTCCGCCATGTCGCCGCCTCTTCAGTCCTCCACGTCGGGGGTTCTAGAATCAGCGTATTTCTCGTCTCGCCCTCACCCTCAGGGTTCAACGGCGACTCTCCAACACGTCTCCTCTTTACATCTCTCCATTCATCCTCAACGTCGCTGTCTAACTCTCTCTTTCCACTCTTTTCGCGCCTGACCAACTCAACCTCACCTTCTGCGATGCGCAGCTCCACGCTCAAAGGAACCTCACCGGGTTGAGCCTGCACCGCAAGTAACAGGATTGTAGGATTGCACATGCGATGATTTCTTTGTGCGCGACGCACAATCCCTCGCTGGTGACGCCCCTGGGCGCTGCTGGTACGTCGCCGTTTTGTACGTCTGGGGGGTCGGATCGGACACATTTTTGTTCTGGTGTGGGAGGTATTGCTTTTGAACGAGTGACATTCAATAGAGGAAGCGTGAAAGAAGAAGGAGAGGGAAAGGAAAAAATGAGATGGGGAGGGACGGAATGAGTGGGTGAATTGTTATTTTTTGTTGGTAAGCCACATCATGGTTTCTTTGTTCCCTTGTGATACGCGAGAAACCCCATTCTGGGACCGTGCTAACAATTAACTGAAATTGCGTATGTGACACAAGAGGGGCTTGCTATTTCATCTCTGTTTCATTGTGAATGAGATGCTCTTTGCATTAATTGAGTAAACGTGATGTCGCAGAATTGCCACAACCTAAATGACAATAACGCCACAACTTGCCTGTAGAATGATTAATTAATGAACAAAGACCACCATTAATTGCGTTTACTGCAGGCATTGTTAATTGATTTGTATTCATTCAATGAATACCCCTTGTATGTATTGCTCTTGGGCCTCTTTTTTGTTTTCACTGCCTGTGGCATAGCTTACTAAGGGACGTTCACCTTTGCTAGGTTTTGCAAAGGATATAATAGCTGTTTCCTTCTTCATATTGTTCTCTCCTTTTGGGTTCATTACCGTCCTTGGTAGTATACACTAAACGTATTTCACGTCATCACCGTTGAAGTGGTTCTTTTCAATGCCATCCCAACCATCGCCGAACATTCTGCCGTCTTCTAATAGCACAACAACCAGAGTAAGTACACACCGTTGAAAACACCATCTCTATAGATCCTGCTCTAATCAATACTCAAAAAGGCGCTGATTTGTTAGATTTGTTATGCGAGAAAGCGATCGTGGTTGTTTCGTTTTTAGGGCTCTCTTAAGAGGAAGTGACTAATCTGACGATCTTTAACATTGAACGATTGGGTGAGGCCAGCTTAGTGCCCCGCACAGCAACTTCTCAATCGCTAAATTAAAAGATTGACAAGCAGTGAAACTGCGTGAGCAGTATTGAACTTCAGACTAACATATGAAAATCAGTAATTTAATAGAACTACTTTCTGATGAAATCAATTACAAATCTTAACTTAACTAAACAAGAAAAGAGTGCAATAACCTCTAGGTCAATTACGCAAGCCATTGATTCACGTAGCTCGTTTGGGTTGTTAAACTCTCTAGAGTTCATTCCCACCAGAGCAGGTAAGTGCTCAAGCACCTGAATCGCCAGATTCAATCTCTAGAGAGGTGCCCTTCGGAGCAGGTAAGCATCAGCTCTAAATCTGATCTAAGAGCATACCTCGTCTGAGGGTTTTAGCCCTAATGATCTGTTAGAGTTAGATCTCATCTCCAAATGGAGAAGCTCTTCGGAGCGGGTGAGCATCAGCCCTAGTTCTCATCTGAGAGGACACCTCATCTGAGGCTTGTAAAGGAGAGCTCCAACTCTGACCTTTATAAATTGGGAGATGGTAAACGCTCTTCGGAGCGATCGAGCATCAGCTCCGGTTCTCATCTGAGAGAATATCGTGCTTGGAGGTTGTAAGAAAGGCTTCAGCCTAAATGACCTGATAAGACCATGAATTGCTCGATTGATGGAGATCAGGATCTTCAACATGGCTATTGTTTCCCATAAGGATGTGTTGCCCAAAGTCCACAGAGGAAAGCTCAGACTCCAGCTCTCATCCGAGAGAAAGAATTTTAAGGGTTGATGTAGAAAGTGAGTTTGATCTAGGAGTAGTCGATAGGAATTAGAAGGTATCAATTGCATAACGAATGCTTGACTCTGCCTAATTTCTTGGTCCTGAATGGTCACATCATCCCAGACCTAGCGACAACATTTCGTTGTAGACTTCTTTATACGATGAAAAAAGAAAAGTCTTTTTCTGCAGGATTCTTTTAATCTGCGCTGCAGCCTAAAGTCAGAGGTTATGTCCTGTCGCAGGGTTCTATGTCCAGCTTTTATGCAACACCAAGTCTTTGTGCTATGTGGGTCAGTGGCGTGACAACACAAAGGTGGTTGAAGGTTATCTACTCTGTGACTACTTGCTTTTAACATTGCTTGCGCTATTATATCACAATGGTAAAGAATATACATAAAGAGCACTTGCAGTAGGGAAGAGAACTCATCGTCACCTCTCAATCTTATCACCCATTACCTGACCGCTTTGGAAGCGGTATAAGAAGCAGACTTCTTGCTTCAATTATCATCAATCCTTCAACTTTCAGCTTGATTTTCACCTCTCCAACCATCCCATAAACACTGAAAATCACCACACCGCTTGAGGCACAACCATCATGTGTCGACACACAAGTCCCAAGGTACAACCCATGACTTCCTTGTATTACCTTCCCCTACTAACAGCGCCAGACAATTTGCGGCGCAGACAAAAAGTTCTATGCTGACAAACTCCAAGCCAAGAAACGCTTCCGCCTCTTTCTCTGCAAACATACAGAGGCAGACATTGTCGAAGTGATTTCCCACAGCTGGATGTCTCCCAGAGCCCTTGCTAAGTTCTGCGGTTTGGAATTTGGTCGCGATGTGCTTGGGAGAATCCTGCTCAACAAATTCATGACGCAGGTGAAGTTTCTCTACGGGAGGTTGAAGAAGGGCCTGCCTCTTCTGAGACAGGACGAAGTTAAGGATACTCATGCGAGTGGCCTTGGGGAACAGGAGGGAACTATTATGGGGCAGACGGTCTATGAAGACCACAAGATAATGACTGATTCTCAGGTTCAGATACATCAGAAGGTTCTGAATGAGACCTCGGACGGTCTTGATGACCTGGCTGCTCTTATGGGGCTCAAAATGAATCTGTAGGCATCATCGTGTGCCGCACCTTGGAAGCCTGTTTCCGTCCATCTTTAAAGTGTTATCTGATTATCATTTCAACTCATTCATTTCTTCACCCATCTCAATTATGTCACAAATAAAAGTATAGCTTCTCAATCCTACCTTGGTGTGTCGCTGTGGACTTTCTCCAATTTTGGTTTCCCCAAGTTAGCTTATTACCAAGGTAAATTCTCTTCTTTATAACAATTGGCAATTAATAGACACCGCCCACAGTATAACCTTAGCGCTTTAATGTGACTGAAACTATGGCCCTCTTTGTGTGGTAACTGCTTGGAAGCCACAATACGGAATTGACAGGTTTGCAGAAGGCAAACCACCTTGACAGTAACCGCCAACAAGAGACTTCAAGTGCATTTACGGATATTTGCTTATGAAAGCTTCTAACTGTGTGGGATGTAAAAGAAGCGACGCTTTCTGAACTACTTAACAATGCAATAGACACCTCTCCTAGCCTCGTGGAGTCTTCCCACTTGGTTCATTCATTGGTTGCGTATGTCAATAGAGTAATGACAAAGACATCGATCAGAAATGTGGAACAATACGCTAGTATTGGTTACATACCTGACGCCCAGACTTAACTTAAAGGTGACCTTGTCGATGCGTTCAGACCGCAGAACGCACAATGGCAATGTGGATAGCCTTACAGAGCATCATCCCGTACTGGTTTAATAACTACCTATGGCATTCAAGTGAGAGACAAAGCCGATCACCAGGGATAGGCAGTCACATGCCAGGTTTGACTCACTTGAGCCTGGTTTTAACGTGACACATATCTTCCTTTGTTGTACATTAGACAGAGAGGTGACTATGGAAACATTACTAGCCTTGCGACAAAGAGCCTGCAGCATCACAGGAAAACAAAGAATAGCCTTTTATTTGAATCAAAAGAGAGACCAATTAGTTATACTACGCTAATGTATAGAAGTGGATAGAAGCTAAGTCTCATGCAGCGACGACAATGAATTGGCAATACATGCATCAGGCAGCAGGCAGGAGGCAGCAAGCATTAGGCAACAGACAACAGGCGAACGTATTCAACTTCATTCAATCTCATTATTTTAACTGACAAATCTCCTGCATGATATGTCCCTCTTTATTCTATGGCTGCGCCGTTCCGTAGCAGTGCATGTTCCTCAGTCAAAAGAGTTGACAACCATGGTGGATTCACTACCATCTCCGCTGTCAGTGTCTTTCTTTTCAACTCGACTTTTATCGACAATGTAAACTTGGTTCTTTTCTCCCATCATTCCACACTTCTACCCAGACTCACCCACATACTCATTTCACACGCACACATATACACACCATCCCTTAATAATTTGTTTTACAGACTTACACTTGCCCACTTGTAGTCTACTGTACACACCATCCTTATCTCGAGCTATTCTCTCTACACATTCATTATTTCTCTTCGGCATATCACAATTTTACTCCTGTATTCCTTCGGTATTCATGTCGCCATGTCTTCCGGTCTTGTCTATGATAATCATGTTGACATGATTGACTCGGATTTCGCCGAGACGGAGTTCGCTTTGGCTTCCGACCTTGTTTACGACAACCATGTTAATGTGATTAATCCAGACCTTTCTGATGCGGACATACTTGCCGAGGAATTACAGTCAAAATTACAAATCAAGGGCGAAACAGATAGCCAGGTATTTATTTCTTCTCTTACCCCACTTATCCATCTTCTAATAAAATCATACCTAGCATATCCGCGGAATCCCAATCCTAGATCTAATGGACAAGTCTCAAGCCATCCGAATCCCTTGGACATCTCGTGATAGAATTATCTTTGCGTCTCACGCTGCGCGCCACAAGCTTACCAAAGGAACGCTCGGCATGCTATACATGGACGACTTGATTGATAGACTTGGCTTTAGACCGTTCCTGTCAGGGACTTACCGCGATGTGCTTGTTCCAAAACTCACAAGTGCACTGGACTATTTACTCAAAGCGTTACATGAAAAAGGGCATGTTATACACAGGGCCAGAAAGCCATACTCAACTATGTGGAAACCCCATACCACGGTATGGGGACAAGAGGACTGGGATGGTAATATGTCCGGACCAAGTACTACACCAACGCAACATGTTGAGTTTCTGCCGACAATGTCTGGGGCTATACCTGACAGAGACATCCACCCTCAAGACTCTGCGTCAGATAACATTTTTGATGCTACACCACCGCCAACACCATCGCCCCAACGATTCAGATCACCAGATGAGACACCCCAACTTATCAACCCTCTGCAACTCCCGAAAGCATTCCAAAAACCGCCACCAACAGACCCATTCAGGTCTTGTACTGCTAGACAGGAGCACCTGTCCACGCCACTCCCAACACCAGCGTTCCAGGAAAGATCAAGCACATGGCTCAGAAAGGTGAAGACCGACCTTCATCTTTCTGACCTGTTCATGGCCAGGAAGCAAAGTAGCGGCTATGAAGTAAAGAGACGGCCAAGACCGGCACCCATCCCTGTGCCGAGTCGACCTGCGCCCAGACTTAGCAACCTTGTGGAATTTTCACCTCCTGGAACAAGAAGGCCAACCACCCCAATCCTGCCTATCCCGCAGACACCATGTGGTTATAGCGACCCTAGAATGACACCACCGGGGACACGATTGTCAATCCCTTTAGCCCAACCTACTGATCATCAGACACTACACCATGGTGATATTGCTGAGACACCACCCCCGACAAGGTACACCATCCTTAGCCAAGAGCCTCCTTCAGGGCGTCTAATACTTCAACCCCAGACTCTACCCTCGACGCTGCATGCAATACCGCCAGAGACCCCGCACACTCCACGTCTCACGCATCCGCATTCAGAAACAAATCTCGAGAGCACAATCATGAGAATCTCCCTCCTGGCAGCTTGGCTTCATTTCAACAAGTACGCTCCTTCTCTTGAAGCACAAAGACGCGAAAGACGATTAGAGCTAGAGGGGCTTGTGGAGAAGTACCCCCGGAGTGCGTTTGCGACTATGATGTGGCGTTTCAGTGGCGGGTTAGTCGTGATGTAGTAGTTCGGTGGTGTAGGCTGGTATATGTTTTTCTCTGAATCGTTGTTAATCAGGGTTGTGATCTCGGTTGGTAAATTGTATTAGGAATGATCTAACACGAGTCCTTGAAGTTTTCCACAGAAAGCCATAAAGGGTCCTATGCAAGTCCTTTACCGAAACTAGTCAGGTACGTAGAGTTCTGCTGCTGAGGATCGAAAGATATTAGCATATTGCAGTCTTGTTATAGCCTTATTAACTAGTAATGATCGTACTGTTGCTACAATCAGTACAGAAGCTACATCGAGGTGCCAAGCCGCGCACTCATTTTATACACTTCTCAAGACAAAGAATTCTCAACTTTAAGAAGACCACAACCTTATGTATATACCTGAATTGTGTTAGGTGTCTGAACGACCTTGTGTATTATGTCTAATATTTATCGTGATTAGATAGTTTCATCCAAAGTAGCCTGTCCCGAGGGAACTAGCACGGGTTGTTTCCTTCTGGTCAAGGACAGCCCTGAAACTATCATCCCGCAATGTTCTTCAAGGCGTCCTCTGCTTCCAGCATAGCACTACCAAGGTCTAGCTTTATTCTCGAATCCTCATAGATCAGGTTGATCCAAGTCCCAGCAGAGGAATTCACTATCATCCTAGTAGAATTATACAACTCTTGCAGATGCTCGACCTGATCCTCGGCACCACTACTGCAGAACTGATCCAGCAATAGCTCTATGTGCGAACAGAGGGATATTGCGTTTTGTCTGAAATAGTATAGCTCCTCTCGGGCAATCTGTATTGACTCATGACGCTTAAGAAGAGCATCAAGTCCTAACTTGAGATCCTGCAGAACTTCAATTGGCTTCTTGCTCAATGGTGATGATGGTGGCTTGCGGTTAGCAAAAGGGGATGTGAGGGTCTGAGGACTTTGATTTGATGGTTGAGATCCCGCATGGCTTGAAGAGGTACCACTGGGGCTTGATGTCCTTGGCATAGTGATGAGATCCGTTGCTAGCCGATAAAGGTGACTGTGTTCTAAAGGCCTGAAGAAGTTCAATGGAATTTGAAATGATTTACGTACGTGGCTCTCTCATTTGACAAGAGGGAAAGGTTTTGTTAAGAGGTAAGTGGATTTAAGTAGGATTCTCTCCATAATAGAGAAGAAATATGGCCAATTCTAAATAAACCAGTTCGTAAGGGCAGATTACACCAAAATTGAGGAGCAAGCATATAAAGACATTGGCTTTGTTGAAAAGTGAAAGAGAGAACAAGGGTAGCTAGGCACCAGGCAAACATGTATGATACTAACTAAAATGAAGATGTAAGACAAAGCACCATATGCAAACAACGCCTTCTTTCAATTTTTAAGCAACTATAGGTACTGCGTTTCGCCAACTAAGGATGTCAAAGACCGTTCAAATGGCTGCCCACAGTAGTATTGTTGATCTCACACTCTGTCCTGGGCTCTACAACATGTCTGTACCTACTGCCTACTGCCTACCACAACGAAATCGCCGTCAGAAGTGGCCTTGAGGCTCTTATGGGGGTGTCTCAGCTATTTCGCTGCTTATGCTACAATATCACACCATCAAAGCGTGACTCGTATAGTCCTTCTCTAAAGACACAGCGATGTTGGCATAAGAGGACGAGCGCCGTGTTAGTGCTGTCTGTTTGTTATGTCCTCATGCAACGTAACAGGAACTAGTCTGCATATAGCCGGTTTCTCTATCCAGTTAAATCAGCAGCTTGTGTGCTTTGTTCTTATAGAGTTCTTGTCTGCCCCAACCTGTGAAAATGTCCTGTACCTTGATCATGTTACATTATGACGTTGGCGTTCTGGTCTCTTGAGCTCTAGACTATTTATACTGTTCTTGCTGGCTTTTGTTAAACCGCATTGAGTTTGTAGATTACTAGATACGGACTGGTCTAGGTTTGCCTCAATTAATCCTTCTATCTTACAAAAGGAAATTCACATCTCATACTGTTCATGCTAATAATTCTCTCATAGCTGCTTACCTTTATATCGTCTACTAACATTCTTTAGCCGACACCCACGTAGGTAGGGTTAACATCCCGTCTACAATCCTACATAGCACGTACCTCTTTAGCTTGCTCGAGTCAGTATTCAAGAGTATTGGACTAAAGACATGTCTTGCTGTTCCGGTGGGAGGTGATACGAGTCATGTGGCTGTTACGGTACGCGTCCTTTATCTGTATTGGTCTTGTGGTGAACGTCCGCCTGTTACTCGTGTTTCGATATTGGCTAATCAGAATTGAGCCTTGTGTTTAGAGGTCTGGAATTCGACCATACCAACATGCTGTTTGAGTTATTTAATTTGATGAGGAAAGGCGCTGCTGAAACGTGATCCAGGGAAATTCCGGACGGATGCCCTTGATTTCCAATAACATTTCCACCGAGCTGAATACGTTGTAGCAGGTCTTAAGATAAGCCGCCTCGTCTTGGATATTTATCTCCTCCGGCTAGGGCTTGCCTTGAGGGATTATGTTAGTGGCGGTTTCGCTTGTATTGTCTATTGTTTAGTTCATTCCTTATTATGTCTTGGCTGAAGTCTCGTGCTTAGTTATAGTCTCAGTTATTGATTCACGACGCGGGGTCTTTGTGGTTAGAGACGATCCAGTTAGGGACAAATTGCATTTCTACTCGAGCTCTGCTATGCCGGCGTTGCTCATTTGTGATCTCGTCCAAGTTGAACTCCGATATCACTTATAATTCCAACTACAGCTTATTAAATAGATAGAATAGCCGTGGTGAGATTATTTTCTGAGGTAAAAGATACTCAGAGGAAGCCATCGTGAGACTGGAGTGTTAGATTGGGGGAAATTTGATTGAAAGACGATGTGAGGAGAGTGGAGTATCGAGTTCAGAACGTTAGCGTAGCTGAGGAAACTGCATTGTTCTCAGGCGGACTGACATGGCTGATGATTCTCGTGGGGGCGAAAGTCTCTCACGTTATCGTAGACGACATCTCCCCTCATTTGTGCTTTTTAGACTTGGTCCCGCGCCAATTCTGGTATCTCACAACGTTATGATGTCTTTTCATAACCCGCTGGAGGAACTTACCCTGAATGCTGTGCACGGGCCACAACCACAGTCGACTGTGTCTGGCCCGTGNGTGCACGGGCCACAACCACAGTCGACTGTGTCTGGCCCGTGCTTGTGAGGAGCTTTAGTACTGTAAAACCAACACCACGACAGCTGGTTACCTCATAATGGACAAACCACAGGCATGTACATAATTCCCTATAGACTCTCGATAAGGTCAAGATCCACTCCTCGTGTAAGTTACGTATCGCTACCAAGATACTGTGTAATACCAGAGTTGAACGCATCAAGACGGCCTGTCTCCACTTCTTCGGAGCGGGGCGGAGATGTTCCACCCCGCTCGGTTGCGGATGCTTGACCCACCAGGCCCACCACCACCGTTTATCGCCAGCTCCAGCGGAATTCCACACGATCCGTCCGCAATGCAATGCACTATCAATTGATCGAGGAGAACAGCTTAAATGCATCAATTGATTAAATTCAGTTTCAACATCAATTTAATTTCAGGCTTACTAATTGACTCCCCATCTCTTCTATCCACAGGTGACGTTTCCACTCAATTCTGCTGTGTGGGTATAGCACAACACCACATGAATCATCGCCACTTACCTCATCACGCACCATAACGGGCTTCATTTCAGCACCATGCGCAGAGCCACATCAATAAAAAATGCAAAGATCAATTACGCTTTTAATTACATAATTAATTACCTATCATCAATTGCCCAGTCTTTTTATTTTTTCATTTTCTTACATTGGTTTAGACGCATTTAATCGTACACGCCTTCCACGAAAATGAAAGACGGAAGGTAATGGCGTACAGCGCTTTTATTGGCTGTACATATCTCCCAGATTGGGAAGGCGATGGAGTACGTACCAGAAACTGGTCCGTACTCGCTCACCTTCCTATCGTCATTTGAACTTGTTTCGTTGTAGACAAAGAGGACGTTGACTACTCCAGGGAATAGCCCGGTTATACGTCGGTAGGGAGTTGTTACCGTTCTTTACACTTTTGAGGGCTCCACCGCAGCCATGGACATTCCTGTTCAGCTTAACTGGAGCTCGATTAGCTCACCACCTTCGGTAAGTTAATTGCCAGGCAGTCAGCGCCTTCCCTTATGCACGAGCGTAGTGAAGAGCTCTTTCGCAGTGGTTCAGGAGTCGGACAGGTGAGGTCAGGTTGGCGCAACGGGGTTGTGTAAGATGATGCCTTTGCCCGCCTGTCCTGCTCCTGAATTTCGTTGCACTTTCATTTCAAGTTATGCCAAATATAAATTTGGCTATTTGCTGCCGTCGGAACGTCATGTGTTGTGCTATTGTAGTGCGGATAGGGCGTCATCTGGTACTTTGACAACGATATGTATTTACGTAACTCACTTAAAATAGTGTCTCTCTGGCGGTTGAATCTACATGACATCATCCATGTGTTGGCCACCTTGCACTTCTCCACAACCATACTGAGACACTTGTTCTTGCACTGAATTTGCTCAAGTTGCGCTGCTATGGTGTTTTCCTTCTTCCGTCGACGTAGCTCAAACTTTGCAGCCAAGCTATCCTCCAGCTCAATCTGTTCAATTCGACTTTGGTGGGATCTACTCAACTCCAGTCTGAGGGCCGTCGGTTGAATTGATCTAATATTTGCTAATAAAAGATGTTCACCAGAGGGGATTGGGAGACGTAGGTTGCGAGCGTGCTGAGCTGAGTGCGCCACTGGAGCGTGAGGTGGCTTGGTGTGGCTGGTGGGGACTCGACCCGATTTGGGAGTACGCTAACCCCGAAGCGACGACCCGTGTCCCTTTTAGGAACTGCGCTAGCCCCAACTTAACGACCCGGATCAAAACGCGTTTTAATTGGCTGTTTCCAGAGTAACCCCGCACCACCTCAACCACTGTGTCGGGTCCAGCGTTTTCGGCTTTGAGCGCACCAAATGTCCAACGTGAAGGTGGCAAAGTGGAAGTCACGCAACATTCGGTCTTTGGAGAGAGACTTTACGCCGAACAAGGTCGCAGACAAGCGACTAGAGGTAGCCCTGAAGGAATACTAAATCAGACCCCTTATGTATGTAGATTCCGGTCTCGGAGATCTTCCAGCTACTAGGCACACCTATAATCAGGTGGAAGGGGGGTCACTTTGTCCCTCCTGCAAGTAACAATGATCATCTGCATCAAGTGGCCCCTTTGGCTTTGACAGAAGGCTATTATGGACCGATTTGATCCGTTGGGAGTGCTGCACCAAGCCTCGCCACATCCACTACAGCATCTACTATCGTTACTACCACAACATTTGCAACAACATTTATAACCACTCCCATCCCTTGAACGCTCAGCGCATCGATACGCGGTCCTCTACGCCAGTTTTCGCCTCGGCCAATAACATCTTATCCGGCTGCTTGAGTTGTTCAAGCCTTTGCACGTACTTATCTGGGATATGCGCTTAACCTGTCTGGCTATGGCGCCATAGATAAAGACGCCAGGGCAGTGATCGCATTCTAGGAGAGTGAATTAGAAGGCTAGACGTATAATTGAATCCTTGCAGTAGATTAATAAAAACTTAAGTGTCTCGACTAAAGCTTGAGCCTCTTTGCACAAGCATGGAGATCGAGCTGAGACCTACGCCTGATAGTTGTAGAGACAGCGACTATGCGTGGTGGTGGATCAACGACACTATCTATATTGAGAGGGGGAAGACGTAGAGGTGTCGATGTTTACGAACAATACAATTGATGAGTCAAAAAGGCTGTTCGATTAGAGGGAGCTATTCAGCAAAAGCTTAACAAGCACTACGACGTGAAGCAGAATTACGGCCAGGAAAGGCCTATAAGGCCAAGGCAGAGGGCTATATAATGATAGAAAGATAGAAAAGGGCTCGAGGGAGATAAGAACAAGAAAGACGCCCGACCAATCCACTGCCGAAATAAAGGCAAGCAGGCATCCCAGCCTCCACGGTAGCTTTACTTAGCCAATCGCCACAGGTACATTACGACTGAGATATCAAGATACTTGACTAGCCCGTGGAGATAAGTGTATGTTATACCTCAGCCTAGCAACCTCCATTATCTTTACGCTAAGACGTTGATATCAGCTTACTTCAACGTCTACGCATCACATGGCTCCATGGCAATCACACAATAAGACTGATTGTCCCAAAAAGGGGAGGGAAACCGACGAGCTAGCAGCGGTGCAGAAAGACCACCTGTCGCACTGGTAAGGATTAAGAAGGCACAAAACGGTATCGTGGATGCTATTACTCCTAGGTACTGAGAACTAGAGATGTTGTAGCTCAGTTTCGAAGTGTGGAATGATTCCCGGCGTGGGACTCCAGAACACTTTCGTGTAAGCCATGCGATGGCGGCAATAAGAAGGTACCTACGAGTATGATTACTCCCCACGTCTAAGGTACTTAAATGGTAATTAGAAGCTCTCAATTAGAAGTTCGGCTCGTGGCATTGCGTCGACCTGAGTCCATCCATAAGATCCAGCATATTTGTTATTTTCTTTTTTTGCTTCAACCTCCAGCTTTTTCAAGCTCTGGCTTTCCAAGTCTCTCATATAGTATCTAGTATAATAAAGCAGATTGGCACGACCGATCTCTGTAATGGCGATGGCGATGCGATGTAGAATAGCCCCTTTGTACCAACCCCCTCTGAGTGACGACAGCATTCATTGATGATTGTGGCCACAAATTTAGGATGTAAGCGGACTCGTCTGTGCTTAACAAGCTATGCTTTACCAAAACACTTATGGCTATAGCTTATAAGACAGAATAACAGGCTAGGCAGCCTTGTTATCGAAGTGCCTGGGTACAGTCTGGCACTACACCTCTGGGCCTTGGAATTCAACCTACCTTCTAGTTCCTCTCCCCCCAAGGTGGTGTACATCATGACAGCAGCAACAAGGGCAAGCTATCGCTAAAGCGATGACGTCAGGGGGAATAACCGTCACATGTGGGACCAGACCATACCGACTCTGTCAATAATTATGGCGTTCTGCAGCTGGTTCTGGATTACGGACGTGAAGATGGGACTAGCCAGGGAAACCTTCTGAGCATAAATGCAACTCTGAGATGCGACTTACCTGCCCTAGACGAAGTGGGACTGAATCGGCCCTCGACCGTTTGTAACGTTCCAATCATAGGCGTGTTCACCTTAGTTACAGTCTACTATAAAACCCGAGAACGATCACAAGCTAAAGAAAGGTTCCTATTCAAAAAACAGGGTGGAGTTCATGATCAGAAATCGAATCGATAACTGTACTTCATGAATTGCATAATCCCGAAGACCTATGCCACCCCAAAGAAAGTCAGGCCAACTTCAACTACATCGGATAGTGAGTTTAGTCCGCCACTCATTCCTGATATAAGTCTAGCATTGGTGCGCTTGCTTTGGTGCCCCCCCCCCCCACTACAGTATAGAAACATAATACCTCCTCCTTTTGGTACTCGCCAGTCTCCAGACGTAGTATAGTAAATATGACCCACCATTTCCTCAAGCTAGGTTCTGGTGTTTTGAATGGCCCTCCTAGAATGCCTGTTATTCGACTTGGCTTGATTTGCAGGACCTGTGTCTACGAGACGAGCAGACTCAATCTAGGTAACGAGAACTTGCCGTGGCTTGCGGGTAGTCACCTTACGCAACACAAAAAGGTCCAGCCAACCCCGGCTCATAATGGCAGTAAAGCGGATTGTTCCATAGCTTCTACTGCCCCGAGCATGCATTCTTGCTTGCGTATTAAAGCCATTCCGAGCTTACCTTACCAGTAAAGTGGTATCAGTGACAAGCCAATCTAGGGGATAAGGATGGACCGCAAGAACACACACCTTCAGTAGGTTCAATATCGATAAACCAAGAGGTAGTACAAGCCGTGCCCCTCGCTCTGCCACCTCTCAATTGACCCCAGCTGTAATTGACTTGGCGATGAGTTGCTGGATGAGAGAGATAATATGTCATTCTAGAGACAATACTCCACGGAAAGGGACCAAATCCGAGGACATTACCCCCCAATAATAGAAGTGCTACTCTGAAACTTTAAGACTCAATGTCAGGCTCTGCCTATTTTCACCCCCTTTAGTGAGATTGACGGTACTGGCTTGAGGGACAAGACATTCCTGTGGCTTACATACGGTTCTGAATTGGTATCAAAGTCTTACACCACGCAGTAAACCAAAACTGGGAAAACGTACAACGGGACTAGTTGCAGAAGCCACTTTCTTACCTTCTCAAGAGTGAAGCTCCTTAGACCAAGCTTAAGCGGGTGAGAAGGACTACATTTGTTCCCTAGTCTGTGCTGTGTGTCCACGCCCTCTAGCTAGTGCAGGGCTTACTGAACTGAGTGGTGTGGCTCAGATAAGGTCTTGTAATCTTCTTCATACAGAGAAGCGTCGCTCATTCGTGTTCCTCTCTCCCACCGCGATGTTATGTCTTGTGGGCTTGGGTGTATTAGCAAGAGGTCGTTGGATGAGGTGGACTTAATCTGAGTAATTAGGATCACCTAGTTAATAGAACTTTGCTATTTCCTTTTAATTTGCCTCGAGAAAATGGTCACCGGTCTATACTATGGGTTTGATAGTTTATCCTCCTCATCCTCCCACTCCTCTTCTATCTGAATATAGGCAGACAGTAACGGATGGTCTCAGTAAGCTATGCTGAAGCCCTTAATGTAATGAGATATGAGATTTAACGGGCAGCAGTCATGTTTCTCTCACTCTTTTCCATCCCTTGAGCCTGCGACACAGCCATTCCCAGTCGGAGCCCTAATTCTTCATTTCCTACCTGCAAGTCCCTCTCGACTGGGCCTTTTACTTACTCTTCCCCTCTGTCTGTCTACTTTGAACCTTTCTGATATCCTCCATTAGCAGTATGTGGCATGTTTTGAATGTTTGTTACGGCATCAGACGAGGATGGATGATGAAGGAAAGACTCTTATGCGATCTACAAAAAGCGCGGTAGGTCCACTATAGAGGAGGAGAGAAAGAACTTCAATCCCACGTGTCTGTACATGGCTCCAAGTCAGTCCACTGTAGTCACGGGTCTGCACGGAGGAGCCCATAACAACACTAACTTGGAGATGGGATTCATGGAAAAAGAGGGACAGAGAGAAGCAGAAAGGAGCAAGTACAATCCTGACAGTGCAAGTTTCAATTACACCGGTCACACAGCCCATTCGGGGAACACAGGCAAACACAGACGAGTCTGTGCTTACACCAGGGTTCGTACCATCCACCCAGGCATACTGGACTGTATCAAGGACGTGTCTGCGGATGAGCGAGAGGTCAGGCACAGGATTCTGTACTGCGTGGAAATTAACGTGCAGAATCTCTGAGGACGACGTATGGGACATATGTCATATTCTACTAGGGGAGTCAACTAAGTATTACCGCAATGAATTCCCTGTCTTACGTAGCTCGGGAGACATGCTATGTCCCGATAGCTTTGTGGTTTACAAAGATAAAGTACTGGTCTTGTCTGTAAGTTCTGGGATAATGCTTAGGACAGTGCCAAACGATACGATGATAGACAGCGCCCTACTTAACTGCTCCTCTCATAACACAATGCTAGAGATCCCTCCGCTTCCTAACAGGGGTCCTGAAGTCCTGAAGAATAGACCCTCCATGACCTTTTCTCCAGGCAATTATGTGTAACATGATAGGCCTCCTAAGACTCTCTTCGCGTCTGATCAAACTACACAGGGAGTATTCACACCCTGGTCCGTGGGTACAGCTCTCCAGTGCACCACTCAAGGTTGCTGGTTGCTATAGATTTCGTTAGGCGAATAGAGCGTGATCAAGAGTCTAATGACGATGCTATGTGGAACATCTATCCTGGGGAATGAATGACTATTTGTTACCAGAACTTGCCCCTGAAGTGCGAGGACTCCATGATGGTTTCGAGCACGTTCGTAGATATGGGAGGATTCTCTACACTCTCCCTATGTACGTTCTGGGTCTCAGAGAGCGAGAAGGTACTTACATTAAGGGAACGGTTGTGTGGCAAGGAGTATAAGTGGTGGAAGGTAGATTGTGCGCCGGCCTTCAAGTGAAGGATCAAAGGTGCTGGCAAGTTCAAGAACCTCAACAATTTCATATCTACATCCTGCAACATACCTACTGGCAAAGTGCATTTGGTTCCTAGAACAGAGGACGGCAGCCACTCCATCAAGGTCCCAAGTTATTCTCAGATTCCTACGGGACACAAGGTGTCTCCAATGCACGGCCAGAAGGGGATCGCTAGGATATTCCCACAACATGAGCTCCCCGCTGTAGTGATGAAGGACGGACAAAGGTTCTACGCCGACATATACATAGCAGTAGGCTCCACAGTATCGAGACAAACCGATAGTCACATATATAACTCATCACACGGCTTACGTACAGCAAGGACGGGTCAGCTGGATGTAGAAGACTCAGATGTGAACACAAAACGTCAAGTACCTTATACGACCATAAAAGGGTGTCATACTGGCTAGACCTGTAGGCAATGGGAAGAAGAAGCCGTACGAGGCACAATAGGAATCAGTATGGTAATAAACCGAACACAGATAACAAGAGAACGTCAGTATCTCACCTACAGGCCAGAGGGCAAATATAGCACAGGCATGAGATCTAGTAGAGCTAATAGAGGAGGCGTCCCAGTGAGAGATGGACTTTCATGCCATGTTTGGTAGCGGACATGACGCATGTGCTCAAGAGCTCTATGAACGAGGCAATATGAGCATAGTGTCTGTGTGTAGATTGTGGCATGCGATAGATGGATGCTGCGAATGCGGTTATAAAGGAGAGGACGTAGGTGGTGCGAGCATGCAGTAGGACTCCATGGCATTTGATATGTTTCCCGCTTGCATCAGTGGTGAATGCAAAAGGTACTTCCTGGAGCACGTCTAGACTAGTTGGGTATCAAAGCCCTCACGTGGGAGCACGCATTTAGCGCTACCTGCGGAGAGTCTCTTTGCAACATAAGAGACATCTCTGTAGCTACGATACTGCTACATGTCAGGGTAAGCTCGTTCTCGTCTACTACAGGCTCGGTATATACTCCGTCTCTCTCCCATTTGACTACGGCCAGATCTGCAGATGTCCATGTCATCTCAACGCCTCCTTCTTTGCTATACTATGACCGGCTTCTATACCGGAGAACGAGTAGTAGCATCCTATGGAGGGTACGCTTAGCTGGTTCAGCATGTCTATACATTAAATCACATAGCGAGAACTAAAGCAGGATATGGTAGGTTTGACCACAGCCTGTATATTATTGGTGTACGTGTGGTCCTCTATGAAGTCCTATAGGCTGCAGTTCAGTAGTACCTCTTGGTGCGTCGTTTGAGCTGTTGAATTACACCGACACATCTAGGTGACTTGTCGTATCTCGCACCCAGCCTTCTAAAGAGCATCTTGCACTTGCCTCCTCAGGTTTTACGAGTATAAAAGAACAGTATGGCAGCTTATCGTAGGCTTCTGAAGACTGTCTGGTGCCTAGACCTACGTCCAGTACCACATTGCGTAAGGGGAGGTACTGCATGAAGCACACAAGGGCTTATCCAGAACCACGTTGATACTGCGATGTAGTGAACTGGACGTGGTCGTCTTAGTTCCAGACCGCAAGGTAGGGTGCGAACTCTCCAAAACAGAGGACAGTATGTGAGCATAGTTCACGTACTCTCTGATAGTCCACGACAATGTAGCTATCCACGTAGGCGAAGGACTTGACATTCTCGGCGAGATGTGCTATCCTTCTTCTATACTAGGAATACGCGACTCTATGGACTTCTCTTTTAGGTCTACTCCTATATACAAAGAGTAGGTCCATGTAGTCCAGGTAGGCCAGGTTGTTATAGATAGCTGATTAAAACCAGGGATATCTAACCCTCCGCCTGGTATGACATACAACGAGGTCGTTGCATACTCCCGTAGGTACAGGCACCTCTACACCTATGTGGTTGTGAGGTTCCATGACTAGATAACCGTGAGTTACCCCGCCGTGTCACTCCTTGTGCGTGGCTATGTGTCTCCCATTCAAAACCCCTGCTTTATTCAGGGGCAGCAGTGTTGCACTCTGTCACAGAGACATAGACCATGGCGACTTGTATGGGACCCAGGAGCCTTCTTAAAGACGCTGCAAGGCTGCACTATATAGCAGAGCTACGTAATGCGTCACTACACTGGTATACATACATGAATAATCCGCCATCTACAGTCTGGAAGCGAGCCAGACGTCGAAGGGTCAGCAGTACTTAGCTGTGAGAGTGGTAAACCAAGAGGACTACGCTGATCACACCAAGGTATGGCCCCTGTAAGAATCAGCGAAATAAAAATGAATGGTTCAGGTCAGCGATAAAGTCGTGACAAAGAAGATTAGTCTATCTAGGTAAAATGACACATTAGCTGTTAGTTAATGAAGCATACAGTTCTCGATGTGCCGTCACGTAAATCCCTCAGCAGGCCCCTCGCTGGGCAACACCCACCCCGCCTTTGCCCCTCACCCCAAGTCTTACATACAATTTACTAAACAGAGTTCTCGAGAGTTGTATCGAGAAGAGCCAATTGTTTTATAACACTTTGTCGAAAAGAGCCCAGAACCAACACTTAAATCATGCCTCAGGCCTTCCACCGAACTTACAAGAAGGGTTGGCACTGCCTTTCTAACTCGTAGAAGCCTGTTCCATTGGTACAGTAACCAAGTGCACTATTCCCCTAGAGCCTGTAAAGAACAACTTAAGGGCGTGATCGGTGAATAACAAGAAGCTACAGGCACTACACGCAACCGGCTTGAAGCCAACTAAGTCACTCTTCTGCCGTTTCACCTGCCTCGGAGGTGTCCTCACGAGCAACAGTTACGGAAAGTGTTGTTGACACTATTTTCACAAGTGCTACAAGGGTTGTCAGAACGGCGATCACTAAGGTACTTCGGAACCCCTTTTCAGATCAAACCTCGCCATGATGGTAGAACAAGCTATCATTGAACGACCACGCATTCTAGACAAACGATGTGCGAGAGACTTAGGACTTGCTGGTGCACATGATACTGCAGGTGTCCCAAGAGTGCCGAAATCCTTGTCACAGACTTCCGAGACATCGCGTCATGACATCCAGCTTTGTCACCGCAAAAGCGAAGATGGGATTCATCACAAAGTCGTATTACTGCATCGATTTATTATGTCAGGACTCATATAAACCGACAATCCCTACCGACATGTCGTAACATCGCCGATTCGCAACGCTAGAGTACCATCCGAGGGCTTTTCAACCAGTGGCTTAGCATATCTAAAGCAAGTCATGTCCATAAACACCAAACCTGCAACCAACTTATACCCACGCGACAGAAGCAATGCGATAGGTGGCAATGGGTCTAGTCGGGGCTAGTTCTGTATCTTGCCCTGGCTTCTTCGTGGAAAGGTGTACGTCTGAGTTGGATGTCAGTAGCGAGTCAATTGTCATCAGAACAATTAAGACATTCCTTTATTTAATAGGATATATACCTTTAAAAAGGTAATAACTAGGTTACCCTATAGATAATATAATAA